>CM070873.1:600000-890000 GCA_036365515.1 Torymus aiolomorphi | reverse complement strand
TTTAGTCACTTGCCATAGGGATCTCTGGGCTGTAGGTACTAATATACAGGGATGGGCTCCATAAACGGATGGGGGGATAATTATACCGGGTGTCCCATTTTAAAACTACCAGGCAAATATCTCAAAAACTAAGGGAGATGGAAAAAAACTTTTAATACAAAAGTTGTAGTGTTCAGAGGGGCCCAACTGATCGTGACCATGGTTATGACCTTGAGGTCAATGATCAAGGTCATTTGAAGGTCAAATCGATTTTTTCAAATGGGAACCCCCACTTTTGACCTCGTAAATGGAAAGAGCGGAAAATTTTACGTTCAGATATGTCCTTGAGTCAAGGCCATGGTCATGGTCATGGTCATGTTTAAAATCAAAATCAATCAACGCATCCAAACGTTCCCATAATTACGCATATGAGTGTTAAATACAGAAGTTGTAGGGTTTGGAGCGGCCCAACTGATCGTGACCTTGGTTATGACCTTGAGGTCAATGATCAAGGTCATTTGAAGGTCAAATCGATTTTTTCAAATGGAAACCCCTATTTCTGACCTCGTAAATGGAAAGAGCGGAAAATTTTACTATTTTTACTATTATCAATATTTACCAGGGTTAACCACTTATATCAAATAATAACAAAAGTTAATAAGTATTGACCATCTGTATCCAATAGTGACCGGTAGTATTCAGCATTGATCGGTAATAGTCAATAATTATTACTGTTTACATCAAATTGTTTTCAAATTGAGCACACTTATATTGGCACAGAAAATTAAACTTTTTCGTTTTAAAATATTGTATAATATAATAACATATTATTTCTTTTGTGGTGTGTTTTGATAAATAATTGCATTTACAACTAAAAAAGAATGCCTGACTATTCTGCTAATGAAATAGTTGACATTCTTCTTATTTTAGGAGAATGTCGACGAAACTATCGAGAGGCAAGCAGATTGTATCGTGCTCGGTTCCCTCAATGACAACATCCTGATCATACGGTAATACGTGACATTGAACTGCGCGGTCGACAAGGAAACTTCGTTCGAAGAAGGAGGACACTGAATGAACACGATTATGAAAATAATCCTCGCTTTCTTGCTGTTCTAGCCACGGTACATTTAAATTTTCACTATCAGTGAAATGAACAATAAAACGTAAATTGCCTTATTATTGATAATTAATAACAAACTTAAGAACAATAACGAGATATCCGGGTATTTAGCTATTTTTGGGGATACTGACGTGTAATAATAACCACAATTGTTTGTAGTTAAATAAGTCTTTTAGACAATAGTTTTAGACAAAACGTTTTAGACAATATGTTTAATGATAATGATATCATGCAACATTGTACAATTAACGAACTACAACCAACCCGAAGCTCATTAACATAAATAAATAAAGGCATTGTTTGTATAATTATCAACAATTACTAGGGAATTGGAAGTTGCAAATAATTAATCAATAAAAACATTAAGGATCCATATGATTTGATAACAAATCTAGGATATTCTTATAGATGACTAATTGATTAATAATAATTGGAATTTAATAAACAATTGAGACAATATACAGCAATATTGTGCAATATATAGTTAATAAATGATAATAACTTATAAACCTAACTTAATAGGTTAATGAGGATTCATTAAGGCAAACATCTAGGCCATTGATCAGGTTATTAACGATAATTTATTAGTTGGTTAACAATTGAGCATCTTAGGCACTTTTTATTAATAATTTGGGACTATTTTAATTCATAAAATAGATACCGAGTAAACAATTAAAGTAACGAAAAACTATTGGTGATGCAAGTTGCATAAATTGTTGATTAATATTAATATTAATAAACAACATTAAACGTAATAATAATCTTTTGCAGAGTATTCTAACGGATATTTTATTCCTAGAACTAATAGGTAGTAAACAATTCCACGAAATTACATAGTAGGTAACCGAGCAAAAGGGGAACGAATGAGATAAGCAGAGTCTCCCATCACAGAAGAAGTGGGCGGAGCCGCCTTTCAGATCATGGGGTCCCACAGCACTTCACAGGCTATGGAGGTATTTCAACTTCCCGCCACCAGAGGGCCATCCTCAACGGCTTTCAGGTCCGCGCTCACCATATAAAAGAGAGCCCGGAACCCGGGACGGACAGTCTCGCTTAGAGAAAGAACTCAACCTTGATAATTATTTTATGAAGCTAATGGCCATATCTACCAGTGAAAGGTGATTTTTTAAAAAATTAAAAAATAAAAAACACCATAATCTTCGACGTTTCGGAGACTTTATTCATATCTCCCTCTTCAGGAATAATCCTTAATTACATATCGTAATGTCAAGTAGTTTATGCGGGCAACAATCCGCTCGTCAGTACTCAACCTTGAGTTATTAGTACCCACGTATCATCAAATCATCAAGTTTACACCAAGTCAACATAATAAGTTCTGTCAACGAGTTTCAACGAGCTTTAGCAAGTTCTGACCTTGTTTAACATCAACGTGTTTTGACGAGCCTTGGCAAGTTTCTACGAGCTTCCACGAGCATTAACGAGCTGCAGCGAGCCTTGGCAGGCTTCACGAGCTTTGACGAACCTCAACGAGATTTGACGGACCTTGACGAGCATCAACGAGTTTCAACGAGCTTTATTCATCAACCATCAACGCAAGGTCAACATCTGCACTAATCAGAGAAGGAGGCGCAGCCCTATCCAAGGTTTTTGAGGCTGTGGTTTCCTTTGGGCCATAGGGGGTGAATACCAGAGGAACGAGTGATTGGAATTGGGTCCACGTCTATCTATATTGAAGGAAGATCCCTAATCAACACCGAATTCAACAGATAAATCAGATAACAACAAAAATATATTCATGTCGCGTTATTGTCTATTTTATAAGAATCTTTTCAAGAAGATTCAACCATAATAGTTATATTCAAGCATAAATAGCTAGTAATATTTAATTAAGATATATTAAGAATATTTAATTCTGACATAGATTAGTTTAAGGATCAATTATTAAGATTATTAAAATCTTTGTTTAATATTAAGAATATTTAATCTTGAAGTAGATTAAGATTTAGGTATTAAAAGATTACGAAGATTATTATATTCCTTGGTTAAGTTTAAGAATATTTAATACAAGCACTGAAATTAGGTTTCTTTTACTTTTGTATAAATAGTATCTAATGACTATTGTAGAGTAAGACTTTGAGGAGTATTCAAGATAATTAGTTAATATTTAACTTCTGAAAAACATGTACGTTATCCATATATACAAGGTGTCTCATTTTAATCGCCCCAGGCAAATATCTTGAAAAATAAGGGAGATGGAAAAAAACATTAAATACAAAAGTTGTAGGGTTCAAAGGGGGTCAGCTAATGGTAACAACGACCTTGACCTTCAACTCCATTTTCAAGGTTATTTCAAGGTCAAAGTGATTTTTTTAAATGGGAACCCTTACTTTTGACCCCGGAAATGGAAAGAGCGGAAAATTTACGTTCAGAAAGGTCTGATATGTTGGGGTTTCAAAGACATTTTAAGGTCAACCAACCAATTTAATGAGGCCGATCTGGGAATACCTCTAGGAAGTTCAAAATTGACCTTGACGTTCAAGGTCATTTTAAGCTAAGTCGATTTTATAAAATGGAACCCCCCTTATTTTTGACCCGGAAATGGAAAGAGCGGAAGATTTTCCGTCCGAATATGACCTGGACCTCGACTTCAACCGTGATCTGGAAGGTTATTTTAAGGTCAAGCCGATTTTTTTAAAGTCCCCTTATTTTTTACCTCGGAAATGGAAAGAGAAGAAAATTTTAAGTTCAGATATGTATCGTCATATGGTATCAAAATTGGTCCTTTGGGTTCAATTAAGGTTTTTTTTTTTTAAATCGACTTAACCTTAAAATAACCTTTAAGGTCACGGTTGAGGTCAAGGTCCAGGTCAAGGTCATATTCGGATGTAAAATCTACCGCTCTTTCCATTTCCGGGGTCAAAAATAAGGGGTTCCATTTTATAAAATCGACTTACCTTAAACTGACCTTGAACGTCAAGGTTAATTTTGTCCTTCCTAGAGGTATTCCCAGGTCGACCTCATTAAATTGGCTGGTTGACCTTAAAATGACTTTGAAATTCCAATATATCAGACCTTTCTGAACGTAAAATTTTCCGCTCTTTCCATTTCCGGGGTCAAAAGTAGTGGTGCCCATTTAAAAAAATCACTTTGACCTTGAAATAACCTTGAAAATAGAGTTCAAGGTCAAGGTTGTTGTTACCATTAGCTGACCCCCTTTGAACCCTACAACTTTTGTATTTAAAGTTTTTTTCTCACTCATTAAAATGAGACACCTTGTATATACATGGATATGTATATCTATTCATATATCTATACCTTGGCACTTTGAGGATAAATCCTTTGAGGATTTATCCTCAAAGTGCCAAGGTATGAAACGGTACTTTTGAGGATCTATATTAGTACTTTCTACCCAGAGAGGGGATTATTTCTTTAGTCAAGCGCCCAAGACTCTGGCGAAAGAAACTCTAGATCCTCAAAGTTACGGGTATGAATAATATGTATATATATATATATATATATATATATATATATATATATATATATATAAATATATATATATATATATATATATATATATATATATATATATATATATATATATATATATATATATATATATATATATATATATATATATATATATATATACTAGGGGGTATCCCCCTACTCGCTCCGCTCGTCAACCCCCATATAAAATAAATTTAAAAATTTTATATTTTGGAATAAGAGAACAAATCACCCTGATGTTCATTATTTTAAATTATTACACTTATTTTATTACTTACTTTATAATTATTGAACAATGTTTTAAATTTAACCAATAACTGTGTTGCGTTAATTCGTTTTATATAAACTTTATTAACTATAAAGATTGGTTGAAGAGACGAACAGTTTTCCACGTCACCCTGGGGGTACTGTTCATGGACCGTTGCATTGTTATTTTAAGTGGCATCCTTCGCCAATAGCCCTACATTACCACTATACCTAAAATTTTATGAAATTTTATTAAATATATTTTTATATCATTTATATTACATTTTGAAATTTAGGAAAATAATAAATTAAAAATAAATTATATGATTTATATTATCTTTAATATACCCTTGAATGTTTTTATAAGCTTTTTATTATTTAGAACCATATATATTTATTTGTTCCTTTTATATATATTTTTGCTTTTAAACATTATATTGGATACATGAAAGAATTTAATATAATTTATTGTAAATGATTTTAAAATTAATATAATTTTATTTTCCTTAAATTTCAAATATTCCATTTTCATACTTAATAATAATTTACTTCATAATAATTTTCTTTTATTTCATTGAATTTTTATATTTATTACTTCTATTTAAAATTTACAAAAATATTTATAAAAAAATAATTTTCAAATTTTTAATTAAATTTTCTTTATCATATCCTGTGACGTTTTTGTAAGCTATGTATAATATGGAAATATATATTTTTATTTTTTCTGTTATATATATTTTTGCTTATAAACATTATATTGGATACGTGAAAGAAGTTAATGTAAAATAATAGAATTAAAAATTAATATAACTGAATACTATTTTTGTGAAATTTCAAATATTTTATACTAAAAAATTGAGTTTAAATTGTATATTGAAAATATTATGTTTGCTTTTGATTTATTTTATTTTTCATATTTTTTAATTAAATTTTGTAAATAATTTATATTATATTCTGTAAGTAAATTATTACAATAGTTATTATACTTGTTTTCTTCTTTTTCATGGGTTTCTATTATTTCATTCAATTTGTCTAACTTTGTAGCATCTTTTAAATTATATACTTCTATGTATTTATTATGTGTTGGATCCCAAATTAACGGTGTTTGTATCATAGTAATATTGTTATTATATTCATCGATATAATTATTTAAATGAATTTCACATTCGTTTTGCTCATTTATATGATTCTGTAACTGTTCGTTTAATTCATCTAATTCTCTTACATGTTGTATACTACTCACAATTCAATATACATTTTTGCACAGGATCACATCTTAATGGACTAGGTTTTGAATCACCTTGTTCAGCCATCTTATATTTTACTAAATAATAGTTGATTACGTAGAATATGAGTAAAATATCGCACTCCCAAATTTTCTCTCAGAAGGTAATGAGTTAAGTCGATCTGACGGAGGCGAGGATAAGAAATCAAAAATTCAACGATTTCATTAGAAAAGGCAACGTTTCGTTGGCTTGGTCTGCCAACCTCTTCAGGCTACAATTTTTTATTAAAAAGAAAAAACAATTAATACAATGTAATTAATAGAAACTAAAACACTCGCGTGATACAATAATTAATACCTTAAATTATAACGTGTGTTACGTAGTACACATGAAGTCGATGTTAACGCAAAACATGAGATTGGTCAGTATTTATAGTATACACAGTAAAGAGTTGGTGCCTGTGTTTACAAACAAAACGCAGATACATTTACTAGTTCATTATGTGAACTTAATATTACATTTTTTGAAAAATGATAATTTTTATTAATATTTTTATATATTTCATAACAAACATCATTTGTTTTCCATTTATCTGGAATTTTAAAGTGATCAATTTTTCCTTCTCCAATATCTAATAAAAATGATGCAAAAGCATTATCTTGAGTACGAATGTTTATTTTTAAATGGAAAATCTTAAACAAAGGCCAAAGATAAGAATTTTTTAAAAATCTCGAAAATGTTTACGACTCAGCGCTCCCTCACCCCCCTCGCGACCCCACGCCCCACTCGCGACCCCTCAGCAACCCACGAGGTCATTCGCCCCCCTCCCCAGCGCCCCCCTCAGCGCTCCCCTCACCCCCCTCAAAATAACGTAAAAATGTTACTGGTTATACGTTTTTTTGAAAGAAATTATTAGAGGCTTTAAATATTCCTTATTACATGTCCGATATATCTAACATTTCTTCTAAAATGTCTCCGATAACAAAAGCTTTTTGTCCTTGGATAATGTCCATTTCTTCAGAACAATGATAACATTTTTAATAATATAAATATACAGTGCTACTGACAATAGATTTTTATCCTTCTTAAAGTTTATCCAAAGGTGTTATAGAAGAATCCACAACTTTGATATTATTATAATTTTGCACGTGTAAATATAATACATTATTTTGTTATTCTAAAATGTCCCCGATAACAAAAACTTTTTGTCCTTTGATAGTGTCCATTTCTTCAGAACAATGAGATACTATTATGAGAGTGGTTATATATGGCTATTGGCGAAAGATACCACTTAAAATAACAATCCAACGCGTCAATGAACAGTACCTCCAGGGTGACGTGGAAAACTGTTCGCCTCTTCAACCAATCTTTATAGTTAAATCAATTTAAAAAAAAAAAATATACAAATAAATAAATATCAATATTATTACATAGAACTTGCGATACTTGACAATTCTTCTAATTAATTATATCATTATTTATAACTGAAACAATTGATGGGGGGGCTGAGGAGTGGCTGAGGGGGGCGAGGAGGCGCGAGGAGGGGGTGAGGGAGCGCGAGGGGGTGAGCCTCTAATAATTTCTTTAAAAAAAAATTATAACCAGTCACATTTTTACGTTATTTTGAGAGGGGTGAGGGGGACGCTGAAGAGGGGGCGAGGAGTCGCGGGGGGGGGGCGCTGAGTCGTAAACATTTTCTTACAACTATATAATATAGGAAGATACACACACACACACACACACACACACACACACACACACACACACACACACACACACACACACGCACACACACACACACACACACAATGACCCATTTTAATCGCCGAACCCGGATTACTCGGAACCTAAACCAGATAGAGAAAAATGGTTCAGACAAAAGTTATAGGGGACAAAGGGGACCACATAATGATGCTAACGTCTTTGACCTTCAACTTGACCTTTGAGGTTATTTCAAGGTCAAAGTCATTTTTTCATATGGAAACACCTAGCTTTGACCCCGGATTCGGAAAGAGCGGGAAATTTTACGTTCAAAATCATATTGAGAAATTTTTTCCAAGGTCATTTCAAGGTCAAATCTAGGTCAAACTCAGAAAAGTCCGTTTAAAATCGTTTTTTTCCATGAACCACAGGCTAAGCTGGTCCAAATTGATCGTAGGCTTAATAGAGGAACCCAAAACTTACACATCCTAGTAAACAAAACTCAAACTCGCACATTCTAACCCCATACACTTCATGCCCTCACATGCTGAACTGGTACACCCCGGTCCGACAACCATACCCCACACCCCCCAGTCCCACACATACCTACGCCACGCATGCTAAACCCATACATCCCGAACCCTGAAAAATTTTTCTCAAGGGCAAAATCATTTTTTAACGGAAACTTTAAGATCGTTGAAGCTTCTGTTATAAATGTATTAACCTTACTTTTTGCGCTATCCAGAAACAACGATGTGGACGTAGTAAGGATTGTTTCCTTTGGGGTGCTTAATTAAAGTGAGTCCCCTTGCCTCTCACTGTTCGGGAGGCTTGATTAAAGTGAGTCCCCTTGCCTCTCACTGTTCGGGGTGCTTGATTATAGTGAGTCCCATTGCCTATCACAGTTCGGGGTGCTTGATTATAGTGAGTCCCCTCGCCTCTCACTAACGTAAATAAATTTTTATTTAACCCCGAAGCAAGTGTTCGAAATTACGACCATTTGCTTCAAGGCACATAGTCAAACGCCTTTGAAAATGGCGAACTGTGTTCTGCAAAGTTTGTCTCGGAATAGCAGCGCATGCTCGACGAATCCTATCCTACATATCTGCTCTTGTAGTGGGTTGTTGCTCAAAAATAGCATTTTTGAAAGAACCCCATAAGCAAAAGTCTGATGGTGAAAAAGCACCCCGAACAGTGAGAGGCACGGGGACTCACTATAATCAAGCATCCCGAACAATGAGAGGCAAGGGGACTCACTATAATCAAGCACCCCCACCAGTGAGAGGCAAGGGGACTCACTTTAATTAAGCACCCCAAAGGAAACAATCCTTACTACGTCCACGTCGTTGTTTCTGGGTAGCGCAAAAAGTAAGGTTAATACATTTATAACAGAAGCTTCAACGATCTTAAAGTTTCCGTTAGAAGATCATTTTGCCCTTGAGAAAAATTTTTCAGGGTTCAGGATGTGTGGGTTTGGGGTGTATGGGATTAGCAGGTGTATTAGCATGCGTGGGGTAGGGATGTGTGGGACTGGGGGTGTGGGGTATGGTTGTGGGACCGGGGTGTAACAGTTCAGCATGTGAGGGCATGAATTGTATGGGGTTAGGATGTGCGAGTTTGAGTTTTGTTTACTAGGATGTGTAAGTTTTGGGTTCCTCTATTAAGCCTACGATCAATTTGAAGCAGCTTAGCCTGTGGTTCATGGAAAAAAACGATTTTAAACGGACTTTTCTGAGTCTGACCTAGATTTGACCTTGGAAAAAATTCCTCAATATGATTTTGAACGTAAAATTTCCCGTTCTTTCCGAATGCGGGGTCAAAACCAGGTGTTTCCATATGAAAAAACCACTTTGACCTTGAAATAACCTCAAAGGTCAAGTTCAAGATCAAAGACGTTAGCGCCATTATGTGGCCCCCTTTGTCCCCTATAACGTTTGTCTGAACCATTTTTCTCTATCTGGCTTAGGTTCGGAGAAATCCGGGTGCGGCGATTAAAATGGGTCACCGTGTATATATGTGTGTAACGTGACTTATGCAGACAATTTCTGAACTGGTGCGAGACTTATGCTGACTTTACGGTACTTACGCGAACGTTCGCATAATTTCTACATGTTAATTTTACATAAACATTAACCCGCGATGTCAACATAAGTCCTGTTTCACAAACATATATATATATATATATATATATATATATATATATATATATATATATATATATATATATATATATATATATATATATATATATATATTTATCTGCAACGGTTCGTTCCTGGACGTTTACACTGTACATCGCTGTTATTTCCGGGACGCGCTGTTTTTTCCGGGACGTCCCGGAAATTTTTCTGTACGTAAGCGTTATTTCTGGGACGCGTCTAGAGTCAATAACCCCAGGGATATTATTTCTTTAGTCACGCGCTTATATAGGGAACTCTGAAGAGATAAACTATAGGACCCTGTAGATTACCAGAAATAACGTGTATAGGTCTTTATATATATATATATATATATATATATATATATATATATATATATATATATATATATATATATATATATATATATATATATATATATATATATATATATATATATATATATATATATATATATATATATATATATATATATATATATATATATATATATATATATATATATATATATATATATATATATATATATATATATATATATATATATATATATATATATATATATATATATATATATATATATATATACACTTATCGGGGTTTATGTAGCCCAAGACTGTATATTAGTACCTACAGTCCAGAGTTCCCTATGGCAAGAGACTAAAGAAATAATGGAACCTGGGGTTATAGACTCTAGGTCGGACCGCATAAACCCCTATATTTAGAAATATTATGAAGCCCGGGCTGTACAATCAAAATCGGGCTCGATAAACCCCTATATATAAAAAAACGGGCTTTATAAACCCCTTTCAAGAAATGTATATATATATATTAGGGGGTACCCCCCTGCTCGCTCCGCTCGCCAACCCCCCATTAGTAAGTGGACTTTGTATTTATCAGTTTTTATTCTAAAATTAAAAAAAAATAGTAGAGATTATTATATAGATATTATTAAAAAAAAGTAAGGATCATAAGTCTATATCTAAAAAATATTTAACGTACGAGCATAGGCATCACAGTTTCTAGGAGTGAGGTTATATGACGTTTTCGACCCTGAAATCAAAGATTAAGTACAAATAACTTTCTGTACGATATGTGGAAAAATTGTATATTGCCTTCGGTAGCAATGAGGACCACGGACGCACGAGAGTTGTGCCTTCGCTTCGCTTGATCCTGAAATTATGGATAAGCACAAATAATTTTCTGTACGACATATAAGGAAATTGTATATCTCTAGGTAAAGGTAATATATGGGCTGAACAGTGACGGAGACTCTATATAACATATAAAAGATATCAAAAGTCTATCTCTTCCACGCCACCCAAGAGGTAGATAGGTAGGCGCCTTTTTTTACAGAGGTTTCCCCTTTTTTACTATATTTGAATTCATTATCCATTAAATATGTCATTTTTTGTTTTTGTAATAAAATTTTAGTAAAAAAAGGCCTATTCCTCTGTTAAAAAACTGTATAATTTTCAAGTATTAATTTTATTCTATTAAATAAACATATGTTATATTTTTAAACATTTTTATAGTTATTTAAATAACATAAATTTTAAACTTGGAAGTCATTCGAAGCTTTTGAACTTCATATTGATTTCAAAGGTCGCTCAAAGTATGACGCTAAAAATATTAATTATGAAGGTCGTTGAAAGCAGACCGAAACTTAAATCGAAACCGTTGTTGAATTCTAAAAGTAGATCGATTTTGAAGGTTAAGCAAAAGATCAGTTTGTAAGTCGTTGAAAATATATTAATTTTAAAGGTTGTTGAAAGCTAATCTATTTTGGAGGTCTGAATACTGACATATATATGTCATACCTATTTTGAAGGTCGCTGATAGCAGACCGATTTTTGAAAGCTAATCAATTTTAGAGTTCTGATAGCAGACCGATTTTGAAGATCTTTGATAGCAGACCGATTTTGAAGGTCGCTGAAAGCAGACAAATTATCTAAGATTTTCAATTAGATTTTTTATATAATTTAAATTATATTCTTTCAATGACTCCTCTAAATATTCATTATACCTATTTGTTTCTTTTATATTTTCTTCTATTTTTGTATTTAATTCGGACAGTCGATTTTCTTCTTCTAATGTATACACGTCTACATATTTTTTTTTTGGATCCCATAATACTGGAAATTCTGTTTTATTTTGGTTTAAATGATTATTGTATTCATCTATTAAATTGTTCATATAATTATTGTCCTCGTGGTCATGTTCTAACAACTGTTCATTTAAATCGTCTAAAATTTGAGCTTGTTCAATGGTGTGAACTTCTATAAATTTTTTTTCTTTTGGATCCCAACGTAATGGTATTGGTTTTACATCACCTTGGTCTGCCATGTTTTTTAATTTAATATACTTTGAATTAATATAAATATTATAAAAAATAATTTGTAATTTTATTACATAATAAATATAAGAATAATTATAATTGTTCATCAAAAATTTCTTTCCACACAATATTGATAATTTCCTCTGTATTTTCCGAATCATTTTGAATAGATATATTATTAGGATTCCTACATCTAGATAGTGTAACATATAATTGTCCATGCCAAAAGAATGGTTTTCCAATATAAATACCTATAGCATCAAAACTTTGTCTTTGTGATTTATTTATTGTCATACAAAAAGCTAAGAGGATAGGAAATTGTTTTCTATTAACTATAAATGGTAATGAAGACGATTCTGCAGTGGTTAATGTTATTCTCGGTATAACAACTTTATTTCCCGATTTTTCACCTATTATTATTTCAGCTTCTACATTGTATTTAAATAGTCTAATAATTTTTAATCCATTGCATAAACGATCGTTTATACTTAAGTTTCTTATTAACATTACTATCGCATGAATTTTCAGATTTAATTTATGTGGAGGTAAACCTTCACGAATATTATGCAAATATTCAATAGGAAAATTTATATAAATATTATCATCTGATAGATCAACACCTTTATATATGTAGCAGTATCTATACTATAATAAGTCATTTCATCACTATCGATTAATTTTAATATTTTATTATTCAGAATAGTTGAATCTTCATTATGAGACGATAAAATGACACTATTCATAGATAAATTATAATTTATATCTTTATATATTTTCAAACAAACATCGTCAGTTTTCCAACTGTTTGGTACTTGGAATGGATTAATTGTTCCGTCTCCAATATCTAATAAAAATGAAGCGAATTCTTCATTGTTAGAACGAATATTTTTGTTTAACTTCATTATATTGAAAAGTGGCCAAATATCTGAATATTTTATTGTTTCTTGCATAACTGTGTTTTTACAACCGTTTCTAATAACTGGAAGAATTTGCCGAACATCTCCTCCTAATACAATTAATTTCCCCCCAAATGGTAAATTATTATTACAAAAATCTCTTAATGTTTTATCTACTATGTCTAAAGCTTTTTTTGGTATCATTGATGCTTCGTCCCAAATTATTGCATCTAGTTCCCGTAATTTTTTCTTATCAGAGTCTAATTTTAAAAATGCACTTTCTATACTTTCTAAATCTAAAGGTAATTTAAATGTTTTATGACTTGTCATTCCTTTTGGTAATAGTATTCACGCAATACCAGTCCAAGCCATTGATAAGATTTTTTTTTCTTTAGACAAAAAGTAAAAAATTCATGTTTTGTATAAAAACGTTTTACCTGAACCACTAGGACCGTCTATAAAATGAAACTTAAGTTCATTATTTAATAATTTCTCAAAAATATACTTTTGTTCTAAATTTAGTTGAGAATACATACTACTAAACATTTCTTCACAGAATAAAATTTCAGTATTATTAACTTCATTACATTCAATTTTTAAGATTTTATTTGGTTCAGGCAATCCAAAATCTATACATGATTTTTCGTTTAATGATAATATTTCATTTATTTGTATGAGGGCATTGTTTAATTTATCATCTTTAAAATCTTCTATGAAAAAGTTATTAAATTCCTTCCAAATATTATTACCATTAATATTTTCAGATAGTAAATACCAAGCAAAAAATTGACATAGTTGATATCCTAACATAACGTCACAAGCTTCTTTAAAAATTTTTTTTATTTGTATGTCATCATCAACTAAACCCATTTTTATTGCAGTTTCTCTGTATGTGTTATATGTAATTTTTTCATACGTTCGTAAATCTTGAAACGAAATTGCACCTTTAACACGATTTAAAATTAATTTTAAATGAAATCGTTCAAACTCCTTTGGAGAAACAATATTTAAACGACCTATTATATAATTTTCTTGATTTCGTTTTCGTTTGATCCAACATTTATTTTTAAAGTTGTAATATTTAGGTACATTAACATATTTTATATTCCTTGCATAATTATCTTTTTTATTTAAATCAAACCATGCTGTTAATGTTGTTTTATAATTTTCTAAAGCTTCAGTCTCGTTATTTTCTTCAAAAATAATTCTTTGTTGATTTTCTGTATGAACTGATAGACTTATTACTGTATGTTTTCTACCACATAAAGGAAATTTTTCCAATCGCCAAGCTGCTTCCATTGGACTTAAAAAACTGCCATCAACAAATTCAGTAATTGCGTCATATATATTACCATCATTGGTATCATTAACTTTTCTTAATTTACATAATGCTCTATCTCCACTTTTATGTATGTAACCAAATATATATTTTATACTTTGAATATTGGAGCAATATTCTACATTAATGTGACACTTATATTTTTTTAATAAAAAACTATTACAAGGTACTACCATAGAATTATCTACTGAGATTAATTGACTGTTATTTTTTTCTTTATACGTAAAATTTTCTGAGGTATTATTTCTTCGCTTATATTCTGGATAACCATTCTTTTTAAATTTTGTATAATTTGTAAATGATTTAGGAAAACTTTTTTTACATATAATTTTATCTTTTATATAACAAGGAGAACTATGTGTATGCGGTCCATGGAGCATGTGTTTAATTACTAATTTTTGTAAGTTTTCATCTTCATTTTTGTCTGGTATTTCTGCAGATATATATTTATCGTATAAATATTATTATATTTATTATATAAATATATGATATAATATCTCCAAATATTTTATTTTCTTTTATGTCATCTAATAATGACATTAATTTTGTATGAAATAATCTAACTGCTATATTTGGAATATCATTTGGTGTAGTCCTTACAGGAAATTTTTGCAAAACTTCTTTTAGTTCTTGCCACTTAGGATTACATGTTACTGTTATAAATAAGTCAAGTCTCCCAGTATTTCTCATAATAGCCATTGCATCTTGATAATCCTGTTGCATATATCTCGGACTACCAATGTAAGTGGCTAGTAGTATAAAAATATTTCCTAATCTTTCCTTATTTTCAAAGTTATTAGAAATATTAGAAGCATTATTCATTACATGATCTAATACACCTTGATAACATTCGACTCTTAATTTTTGTTGATTATTTCGAAAAAAATTCATTCTATTACTTTCCATCATAACTTATGCATGTAAAAAAAATTGTTGTGTTAGTTAATCTTCCACAATATAATAATGGAATAAATTTACCATTTGGTCGATAAGCTAATCTATATGAATAATATTGTAGGATAGTAAGATGTTCCTTTTCTGGAGCGCTTGTTCTTTTAGTGTAACCAACATTCCAACCTAAATCTCCTAAAGGAAATAATATCGGAAACACCATAGGATCAATATGATGCGATAATTTATTAATATATGTATTTTTTTTGTTCATTATCAGGAATGTTTTTAGGATATACACAAACATCGTAATTTTCTGGAATTTCATTTTTCGATACTATTATTGCTCCACATTCAGATGTTACAGGAGCTTATATCTATGCTTTTGATTATTATTTTTACGGACGAAATACAATTTATAATTTGGCTAATTGTTTAAATTTGATATTTGATATAAATGTTTATAATTTTTTACGTATGGATTACGGTTTAATATTTCAATTAATATTCGTATATGTTCATCACTTAAGTCTTGATTTTTTTTAACCTTCGTTCAAGAGCTGTTACATTATCATAAATATATAATTGTCCACAACAAGGTTCATCTTTACCGATAGGTAATAAAGTGATTGGCGTAATGTGACAAATTTGTCCTTGGTTT
Organism: Torymus aiolomorphi; assembly: GCA_036365515.1. Classification (NCBI taxonomy): domain Eukaryota; kingdom Metazoa; phylum Arthropoda; class Insecta; order Hymenoptera; family Torymidae; genus Torymus; species Torymus aiolomorphi. The sequence goes on along the minus strand of CM070873.1, from coordinate 873,973 downwards.
TAAAATTATAAATTCCTTTTTTCTTTTCATGCTTGACGTTAGCATTAAAGGTTGCAAAACAAAATAAATTATTATAATATCGTATTAAATATCTGAATGTTTGATCATGTAATAATATTTCTTTCAATGTTTTATCATAATAACTTAAAGGTGAAAGTATTATTGTATCATTATTACAACAATTAGACTTATATTTTTCTTCTTTCCAAAATACTGCTGAACATTTTATTCTACTATCAACGACCTTCAAAATCGGTCTGCTATTAGACCTCTAAAATTGATTAACTTTCAAAAATTGGTCTGCTACCAGCGACCTCCAAAATCGGCCTGCTATCAGACCTCCAAAATTGATTAATTTTCAAAAATTTGTCTGCTATCAGCGACCTTCAAAATCGGTCTGCTATCAGACCTCCAAAATTGATTAACTTTCAAAAATTGGTCTGCTATCAGCGACCTTCAAAATCGGTCAGCTATCAGACCTCCAAAATTGATTATCTTTCAAAAATTGGTCTGCTATCAGCGACCTTCAAAATCGGTCTGCTATCAGACTTCCAAAATTGATTAACTTTTAACAACCTTCATAAAATTAACAAACTGATCTTTTGCTTAACCTTCAAAATCGATCTACTTTCAGAGTTCAAGAACGGTTTCGATTTAAGTTTTGGTCTGCTTTCAGCGACCTTCATAATTAATATTTTTAGCGTCATATTTTGAGCGACCTTTGAAATGAATATGAAGTTCAAAAGCTTTCAATGACTTTCAAGCTTAAAATTTATGTTAATTAAATAACTATAAAAATGTTTAAAAATATAACATATGTTTATTTAATAGAACAAAAGTAATACTTGAAAATTTTACATTTTTTTTTTAACAGAGGAATAGGCCATTTTTTACTAACTTTTTATTATGAAAAAACAATGAAATATTTAATGGAAAATGAATTCAAAGTTAGTAAAAAAAGGGAAATCTCTATCAAAAAAGCGTGCCTATCTATCTACCTCTTGGGTGGCGTGGAAAAATAGACTTATTTGTGTTAAAAAAAATATCAATGGTCCTCATTGTTTGGAGACAATGTACAATTTTCCCATATACCTTACAGAAAGTTATTTGTACTTAATCTTTAATTATGTGTCGAAAACATCACATAACCTCATTCCTAGAAACTGCGAAGCGTATGCTCGTATGTCTATTTTTTTCCGATGGTTAGTGCCGTTTATAATTATTTACGGCCCGAGCGAAGCGAGACTCCCTGACGTCAATGTGAAAACACAATACTTTACGCGTGGTGTGAGAAAAAAAGATCTTTGTCGCATGTATACAGAGATGATAAATACGTTTAAAGAAAAAAAAATGAATATGAGGGGGTGAGAGGGGGGAAGGGGGGCGGAGGAGGGGCAGAGGGGCGCCTGAGGGGGGGGGGCTCAGAGGCTATTTTAATATAAAAAACATAGAAATACGCTTATTTTTACGTTATTTTGAGGGGGGCTGAGGGGGGGGGCTGATGTTCAAAAACAACACTAACATCTATATAATATAGGTAGATATATATCGAGAAATGTGTGTGTGTGTGTGTGTGTGTGTGTGTGTATATATATATATATATCGGTAAAGATAGACTTTTGAGGATTATATTCGTAACGACTACGCACTTTTGAGGATTTCGAGGCCCTTTGAGGATCATCCTCAAAATTCCAGCTCACGAACATCGACTTTTGAGGATTTCTATTAATACCTTCCACTCAGAGAAGGAGTTTATTTCTTTAGCCAAGCATATACGAATTCTGGAGAACAAAACTCTAGATCCTCAAAAGTCCGTCGTACAGTAATGTATATTTATCTCAAAGGTAACTTATGCGGACGCATCCTTAATGGGAACGGTACTTATGCGGACTTTCATCGACTTGTGCAGACATTTTTGAGTGTCTACATAGAGAGGGAGTTATTTCTTTAGCCAAGCGTGACTTGTGCAGACACGGGTCTAATGGAAACGATACTTATGCGGACAACATACGTAAACGGATCGGGACTTATGCGGACGAGTCTACATATGTACCTATACATCTGTTTATATATATATGTATATATATATATATATATATATATATATATATATATATATATATGTGTGTGTGTGTGTGTGTGTGTGTTTGTGATATAGGTACTTATGCAGACTTGTCTGCCTAAGTCGGGTTCCAGTTATAGAGAGTGTCTGCGTAAGTCCGGTTCCATGTAAGAATTTGTCTGCATAAGTCACGCTTGACTAAAGAAATAATCTCCCTACTCATGCAGACGTACCACATAAGTACCACAAAGTCTGCATAAACTTATATTCTTACAAATAACAGTATAGAGTAAGTTCTATCTTATATGTATCTTTTGAATTACATAAATTATTTTTGAAAAGAAAGCAATAAAGTAGTAACAAACCGAAAATAATTAAGAAAAAAATAGAAATAAAGTAATAAAAATAATTGCATAAAGAAGAGGATGTACGCAGTCGTAGAAACGAAGATCAATTACTACATTGTACCAACCAGATGGATTAACCACAAAAGGAGCAAACTCTCATATCCATCAAAACAAATTGGTAAATCTCGAGCCCAGGCCATAATTGAAAGAATAGATCCAGAAGAGGACTGGAAAGTATTACAAAATTTCAAAATTCACTATCAGAGTGGTAATTATACGTTGATTTTATACATTTATCCACTGAAGCAGCATAAAGAATGTATTATATTTGACAACATAAGACTCCAAAAAGAATTATTTCACAAGTCAGTTTTTATGTAGATGAATAAAATAATATGGAGAATTATTAGCTTTAATTCTATTTTTATATAAATAAATAGGTGGCTTATAATTAGTTATAATAAATTGCAATTCTTCTTAAAGGAGTACAACCGTTAAGGGATTGACGCCTTAGAAAAATCTGAAATTTGGCAGATAGATAGATTTTAGTTTACAAATGACTCAGCTAAATTTTGGTGATCTTTATGAGCGTGAGAAAAAAGTTATAAACGTTTCAATTTTTATATATTTAACAAAGGGCTTATGGAAAATCGTACATTTTTCTCTTTCGTTCTAAATTCTACAACATTGACAGATTCGACTTTGTTCAACCTTGACAGCGAAAAAACTAACGAACAATTTGAGTGCTTGACAATGAAAATTAGGAGTCTATGAGCTTATTTATAAGCAAATGAAAATAACATCTGATGGAAACATGACTGTTACAGCTATAGACCTATAGAAAGAGTTGCAGAATGGTGAAAGAGGTCAGGAACGTGCATGTGCACTCGCTTGACTAGATACCTACCAGTCGTACTCCCTTAAATAGTTCTTGGATACACTATCGCTGTAATTCCAAAAAATGGGAAATATACTGTTTTAAAAATTATATCATGTTCATTCAATCTCATAATAACTACAAAAATATAACATATGTGCATAAACTTCTTATTTTTATTGTTATCAATATCAAAAATTGATTACATTTAAAATATAACTATAAACCTCATTAATTATTTAGAATGTAGTGAAGCTGTTTATTTGTTGTATATTACAATTTTTCAAGCTCTATATAATTCTATAAGGGCATCCAATCCTATAGCATCCAATATTGGAGTAATACTGCTTCAAAATTGGGTGCTATAGGGGCAATCACTTAATAACATAAAATATATTCTATTCTACACACGACCAATATGGCCTGTTTTTTTCTAAAAAATAATTTCCTGAGATCACACCTGAGAAATTATCTGAGATTTTTCAATGAAAAATGATGGGATTAAAAGGTTATTTATAGGTAATTTTCTCTATCACTACAAGTAAACACTTTATATACCTTTGTATAAGTATCAAAATTTAAAGTCTTTATTCACATCGAATCTAATCCAGCTCTCTTCGATATATCAAATTAGAAAAACAAACTTATAGTAGTCTCAAGACGTGGGCACTTGTCCAGCACTAACTCGGCAGTGAAGAAGCGCGCGCGGCGCTCGGCGAAAAGCACTAATACGAGGCGGTGGGGGAAGAGAGAGACGAAGAGAGAGAGCGCATCAAAGTTATTCTCGGCGAACGGACGATTCTACGCCCTTTTTCCCAACAAAAAAAAAAAATTAAAATTATTTTATTTTAAACTGCAATTTAAAATAAAATTCTAAATGGAACAGTAGTCAATAATGATCCTTGAGTTCGAAATAGTAGTCGATACGTCAAAGACCCAGTAGTCGCAAGCTATAATTGCCTTAAAAAGTGTGGTTAAGTGAGGTTATGTGAAGTGGAACGTTGACTGCGTAAAATCAACTTTTAAAACTAATTACACATTGAACAATGAAAATCAATTAATTTGTATGTATTAGTTTATTATATAATAAACTTATTATAATTTCAAACAAATTTATAATAAATATATATCAAAAGATAAAATAATATTGCTTCATATAAAAATATAAGAACATTACAATAGTAATGAAATTATTAATAAATACCATTAATTATGGGGGTACTACAGTTAAAAAATTTTTTTATTTACTTAAAATAAAAATTTTGATCAGTAATATCTTTTAAAATTTTGTATTCAAATATGTAATTTTTGATAAACGAGGCCCTACCATAGATCTGTAAACCCATTTGATCCAAGGATATTGGGATTTCAACATTTGTATCTTGTCGTAATCTACAGGGTGAACAATTGAAATTTTTCAATGGCGTACGAGCCAAAATCTTTGATTTTTGTGTATCCTTTGACTGGAGCTATTCGTATCCCTTAAGTTTTTCAAGTAGTCGTTATCGACTACTGCGCCAACTACCTTACTGTAAAATAGTTTTAAAATAGTTTAAGAGAACAAGCCTGAGTTGAAGACTGAAAACTTTTAGTATAATTAGTCAGGTTATTATTTTTTTTAATCTATATAAAAAAACAACGTTATACCTCAAAAATATACATAAAGAACATTTTAGCACCTCCATGGCTTCTATATTTTATTTTTGTAAGTCTGTTATAACCACTGGATAGAAGTATAAATTTATGCATATCACCTCAAGGCACGTGGTGCTGCTCTGGAACGCTTTGACCAAATAAAAGAGATTGAAGGAGATCGTTTATATATATTTATACAAAATAAGTGTAGCAGATTTTTGAAAAATTTTAATTTTCCCATTAATATACATCATTGAATAATTTTTTAATGATTTTTAATGATTTTTTGATGATTATTTAATAATTTTTCCAATTCTTGCACATATGTAAAAATTAATTGGGTATCTATTTTCAGAATATGCTGCACCTATTTTAGTGTAGATATGTATAAAGATCTCCCCTAAACTCTCACTCTTTTGGTCAAAGCGTTCAAGAGCAGCGCTACCTGCCCTGCTTGAAAATTATTAAAAAATTAATTCTGAGATAATTGACATTAAAGTTTGCAAAACTGTTTGCATACTTATCTCCTCCAGTGTATCTATTATTAGTTCCTCTACATCTACATATCTACATATTTTTACGCATCTACATATTTTTAGAAAAGTTACAGCTGAAAAATGAAAGAAATAATATCACTATTAATAAATTCAGCATTTACTCGTTATCTAGTACAAATATACATAAAATACTTATTTTTTTTCATCAAATAAATAATAAATTATTTCAAAAACTTACTGACGTTAATGTGCATATAAGTCATCATCTGTCAACTGTAATCGTGTTTTTCTTCTTCAAGTCCTATCCTCAATGGTCTTTACCATTGCTGTACTCAGATACTGCATTGATAACAGCTGTCTCTATTCTTCTGAACTTGCTGATGAACAGCTCCAAGTACAATATCCTTGAGGGCAAAATTTTTTTTACGTTATGCTTTCAACTGCAATTGAAACGCATTGTTGGACAAGCATCATCAGGATAATGTAAGGTAGCAAGACCGAAACGAATAAAATATTAAGACTAGTCACAATATATTTTTGATTTCATAAATAAGAAGAGCAGGGCTTCTGTATAAGAACTTGAATCACTTTCTTCAGCCACCCAACCACAAGATATATAAATCTCCGCAGCATATCTTTCATTACTCCTTCCTCTTCTGCGATGATGGCTACGTCGCCTGCGTAAGAGATGGTCTTAACTCTTTTTTTTGCTTCCTCCTAGAGGAAGCTTTGTGATAGTAATTTTTTTAGTTATTGTAAAAACATGTTATAATTGTTTTCCAAGGTGTTAGGAATCAAAATACATGATTTTTGAAAAATGTCTGTATGAATGTGTATGTGTGTGTGTGTGTGTGTGTGTGTGTGTGTGTGTGTGTGTGTGTTTGTGTGTGTGTGCGTGCGTGCGTGCGTGCGTGCATGCGTGATGCGTGTGTGTGTGTGTGTGTACGCACGTGTGGATCTCAGCTACTACTCAGTCGATTTTAACCGGAGAGTTCTCATTTTCTTCGTTTTTTTTTGTGTGATGGCGGGTCAAAAATTCGTTTTTTGATTGGGCCGATGCGTTTTTGTTTTGTTTCGAATTTTCTATTTTCTCAAAATTTATTTTTGATTTTTTTTAATGATAGGATCGAGATATTTGAATCGGATGGGCAGCCTTCGAAAGAGAATTAAAATACCTATATTTTCTAAAAAAAAAAGTTTCTAGCAATCACGATTCTTTTGTTATTAACAGAAACGTGTTTTTTTTTAAAAGCATACAACTTTAAAACTAAACGGTCAATTTTTTTGAGAAAAATCGTGATAATGCAGAATACAAATAGCTACAATCTGTAAAAATTTGAATTCATTCTAATGGTTAGTTCTTGAGACAAAAATTGAAAAATGAAAAAAATGCGTTTTGTATGTCCAACGATTACGGTAGTAAAATTCACTTAATCGCTTCCAAATTCTTTGTTGAGGTAGATTTTTAATAGTTCTCGGTCGAGTTCTTTGGGCAAAATGATTGGTCCATAAATTTCAGAGATATTTGAGGTTAAAAATTTTTTGACCTTTTTTTAAAATCGTAATTTCTCGAGAACGGCTCTATGTATCTGAATAGGATGGCTAGCATTTAAAAGACAATTAAAATACCTATATTTTCTAAAAAAATCAATTTTCTAGCTATCACGGTTCTTTAGTTATCAACAAAAACAAAAACGTGTTTTTTTTTTTTTTAAAGTTCATAACTCCCTAATGATGTTATCCTCTTTTAAAATGTGATGGATGAAATCTGTCATCACAATGAGACTGTTTTGATTGGTTGTTGTAGACTCATTTAATTGGTATATATAGTATAGGCGCCAAAATATAATATGTCTGAATTTTCAAGATTGAATTCTGAATAATTAAAATACAAATTAAACACAAGAAAATACTGAAATCAATTTATTGTAGTCAAGTATCCGTAAGTTAAGTTGACGAACATAGGTATAATAGTAGAAGTTGGCTTCAGGGATTATTTATCAAATAAGACTGTAAAATCTTACACCCGTCGTACAAACATTATTTTTCTTCGTCGTGAGCACAATGTATCTCCATAAAACCTTTCTTTTGCAAACACATTGTGGACCCTTTATGAAACAATGGTACATAGTTACCAACCCTTATATTTTTCCTTATTCTTTCTCAATTTAGAACTCTTTATAGTACAGTATTACGCATCTTGGGAGGACAAGAGAAGAGAAGTCTGGAGCTGCTCTAGCAGGGGTGGTCCTCGGCCGTTCTCCAATACATACTTGGCGGGCCAATTATTGTAGAATTATTGTATTTAAACGGAATCAATTTTAAAAATTAGAGCGACAGTAATTATTTATAGTGCTCATTTAGTATTCTACATTTATGGAAAAAATAGTCCATCTGTAAACTGCAAACCGTCGGGCCCGCGAAGTATGTATTGGAGAACGGCCGAGGACCACCCCTGCTAGAGCAGCTCTAGACTTCTTTTCTCTTGTCCTCCCAAGATGCGTAATATTGTACTATAAAGAGTTCTAAATTGAGAAAAAATAAGGAAAAATATAAGGGATGACAACTATGTACCATTGTTTCGTAAAGGGTCCACAATGTGTTTGCAAAAGAAAGGTTTATAGAGATACATTGTGCTCACGACGAAGAAAAATAATGTTTGTATGACGAGTGTATGATTTTACAGTATTATTTGATAAATAATCACTGAAGCCAACTTCTACTATTATACCTATGTTCCTCAAGTTAACTTACGGATACTTGACTACAATAAATTGATTTCAGTACTTTCTTGTGTTTAATTTGTATAGAAGGATAAAGAAATTTTAATGTATTTCTGAGAATAGTCATATTTCGGAGAGTTGTTATCGATAACAGATTTCACAACTTTCGATTGTTTAACTTGCAGTGAACAATGTGAATGTATTTACATACAATTTGTTGAGCATATAATTTTCTCGAAGAAGTAATAGTACATTTCGAGACTAGTGCGAGAATTTGATTTTCCCCTCGTGTGACTGTTTGCACCCGAGCGAAGTGAGGGTGAAAAGGTCACACGAGGAGAAAATCAACTTCTCACACAAGTGTCGAACCGTATTTTTTGACACGACGTGCGAGAAGTGAGATGTTTGCAAAAAAGACTTTTTCGCTAGTATTTATTTGATTTCTTTTACAAAATCATAAATATTATTATTTTATAGATTATACAGAAAAAACTGATATTTGCCTTATTTTATACTTTCGTAGAAAGTTTTATTATTGATATAAGTAGAAATATCTTTAAATTATTATCTAAAATTTCTATAAACTTAATATTAATGGTGGACAATGACTGCACATGTTGAAAATTCATAATGTACCACCCATTTTTAATATTTTAAGATTTTTTATTGTTACGAATTAAATTGTTCATTTTTTGCTATTTTAATTTTTAGAGAGAAGTAGCAGACTCTTATGCAAACAAGGATTATCGAAAAACAAATGGAAAGGAAAGGTATAAATAAACCAAAGATTGCAGTACCACTACCAACAGATATTAAGAAAACAAGAGGAACATTTCTAGATATTTAGCCTATGAAAATAATATTGTTCCAGCTTGCATATTGTATAATATGCAATAATTTTTAGAATATTTTTATTATTAAATTTAAGGTTTTTGTAAATTAAAAAACTTCTTTATTCTTAAATACTTTTTCAATTATTTATTTACATTACATAAAAGTAAATATTTAAAATATATATCGCAATGACTAGATATAAATATTGCATAGAAATGTACGTTATTAAATATAGGCTAGGTATATAAATTTTGTAAATTAATAAAATAAACCAGATGTACAGCAAATATAAAATAAAATTCAAGTTGATAGCATTATTTTAAGAGTCAGATTAATAGATTTATATGGATGTATGGATGGCAACATTGTTACTACTAAGGAAAAGGATGTTTAGTCTCAAATGTTTGAAAGCAAAACCATCAATAGAACTAACGATTTCGATCTTCACCTAATGACTCACGTTCACTTATTTGTTTATCCTCTTATTTTGAAATATCTGGATTTATAATTTACATATTTCGTATGATAATTAAATTAATTTTTGATTGCATTAATGAACATCTTTCATCTCTTATAAATTTCAAATCTGCTCTTATATAAAAATTATATTTTATAATTTTATAACAGCCACAGATTAAATATATGTAAATAATTTAAATTCAAGCACTTTATAACATTAATTTTTCACTTTAATAAAGTTTCAACAATAGATAATCAACTGATACTTCGTTATTAATGATAGAATAAAGGGGCATCAAGATTTCAGTTTCAACAAATAAAAAACATTTTATGGATATTTAAATTTTTCCTGTTCAGAATTAATTTAAAAAATATAAATTAAATAAAACTAATGAAATATAATAGCGTAAAAAAACTTTTGTACTATATATAATCAGAAGTTGATATGCTTCTTTGAGCTACATCACGATGTATGATTTATGAGAATTGTAATTTTATAGAGGATCACTAATGCAATGTACAAATACACTATTAGCACTTTAAAGTTATTCGATTTTTAATTAGACATCGATGGCAGCTGTCTCAATATCTGATTTATTTAAAATTGTGGGCTCGTCTTTCAAAAATGTACCTGACCTCGAACTTTGATTAAGGATCTTGGAAGCATCTCAATCAGCGCCATTACTAGTCTGAGGCTTGCCTTTATTAGAGGATTTATCTTCAACTTTATTTGCCTTCTGTTTATTTGTAGCGATGCTAGATTTAGTTAATCTAGAATTAACATTCAACTTAGGCGACCTTTTGCATGCAGGACTCGAACTGGATCATTGATTATTTAGTGTTAAATTCGTCCTTTCTATCGCACTTTTCAGTTTTATACCTGCATAAGATGATCGTACTGAGTGAGTACTTTGTCACAAATTCATTCGTGTCATAGCTGCAGTACTCAGGACTGCTAGGAATGTCAGGGGCTTTTGCTACATCTAAGAGACTTCTTCTTAAACTTAAAGAGCCCTGATATGTATTAACTGTTGCAGCTGCTCTACTTCTACTAGCTGCCGTTGAACTTTCTAAAGATCTAGCTGGTCTATGTACTGCAGAGGGAGTTGTTGTGTTGGTGGTGAAGATTTTTTCAATTTATCATAGTTTCTTGCCTGATTGATATTTATATTTCCGCTCGTTTTTCCTAGAATTGGAGAAGACTTATTGGTTGCCATGGATTTTGGCATTGTTATTGTAGTAATATCAGTCATTAAACTATCCGTGGACATGGATGTATCCATTTTATTCATTTTCTTCACTAATGGCTTCTTCTTTGACTCAGCTAATGAATCTATGGATAAACCGGTTTCAAGACTCTCCTTTGCTTTTAATGAGGGCGACTCTGGCCTCGTAATTCCACAATTCTTACTTGCAACATCTTTCTTTATACTCAATTGGGATGATGACTCTGTAAGACTATCTGAAGAGAGAGCTTTACCATCTTTTTTCATCGGAACTTTACTCACTTTTAACGTTTTCTTTTCAGCAGCACGTTTCACTGCAGGGCTAGAAGTCCGAGATGAATCATTATATTTTGATGATGAGATCATTATTTTTTTTCTCTGTTGAACTAAGTTCTTTTCCTGATTCTAGGCTCTAAATACCTTGATTTTACCTATAAATGATAAACAAGATATTACTTTAATGATATTATTTATAAAATAAGTTGAACTCTGTATAATGCAATTATTATATCTACCTCAATTTTATTTGGCCACGATTTTGGTCAAGAAACACTGTTAATGTCAATGCTTAATTTATCATTTTGTAGCTTTCTTTCTAGTGGATTAGTTTTAGATTTATTCATTACTTCTCTAGTTTGAAGAAGAGGAGTCTGTTTTGACGTTCTATCATTGTGTTCTGAAATTGCTATTTTTATTCTCTTTAAGTCTAAATTCCTATTAGGTGGAGTCCGACTAATAGCTATTTTTGGTTGTTCTAAACGTTCTTTTGGTTCCTAAAATACAAATAAAATTGGAATCATAAAATCGAAAAAGTAAAATGAATTTATTCAATATCAAGTAAAATCTAATTACCTTTAAGAAATGAGAATGTCTTGATGGTCTTTTAGTTAGCACCTCATTAGGCAATATAACAAGGCAAGCAAGTTCTTGTATCCGTTGGCGAAGTTCCAAATCCATTTTCAACCATGCATTAGTCCTAGCTGCACGAGCAGCATCCCGCACGAGACATTTTTTTACGTGTCCTTTTATCTTATTCATTAAGTTGTTGAATATGGGACTCCATTTGCATTGCGTACGTTGAATATCATCTAAAAGTGTACTATTAAACATTTTATCAAGTTTTAAATAAGCTCTACAAGCTTGTCCGGGTGGCAATCTTTCAGCAGCTACTAAAAGGGGATCTTCTAGACGACTGATATTCCAAGTTAATTCTCGGTCCAAACTTTGAAAACTTTCATTTCCAAGCATAGTCGAAAAATTATCCGTTAAATATTTCATAGAAGCATCAAGAAGATTTGAAAACAATCGGAATACTGGTTCAGCCCACCAAACGTTTGGCAATGTAGTCAAAAGTTTATCACAATCCATTATAGTTTGTAATACTTTATTATTTACAGACTGAAAAAAATAATAATTTTGACAAATAGGATAGATCTGTTAGTATATTTATTTCGATTTCCAATTGATATTATCTGTTAGTATATTTATTTCGATTTCCAATTGATATTTATAAGAATTTATTCATTATTTGTACCATGTGAACTATATGTTGATTATAGCATTTGTCCATGTTATAATAAATAACAAAAAAAAGTTTTTGTATACTTATCTGATATCAGGAGATATCAGATCTCAGATATATGACTTATCTGCTTATTAGATTTCCATAACCTACATTTATACGTATTATTATAAAAATTTATGCACATAACATAAAATCTCTCTCTCTCTCTTGGTTTTTTATATATATATATAAAACCGAAAGTGGGAAGAAAACGTATACTGGAAGTGGAATCTTATGGAAAACATGAAGAATTTTAGAAATCGGAAATCAGACATAAAATTTTTCACTATTTAATATCTTTAATGTGAGAACATATTTTTACATGAAACTTTTTGTGCAACATAGTATAACAATAATACACATGTTATTTTTTTTAGTTAATATAAAAGTCTTGAAAATTGTATAAAATCTTTCAATTTCTCGGGCACCCATTTCAAAGTATATGTAGCGCAGTCGACCCTCAGGCTTTTTCTACATTGGACAGATACTTGCCTTCGGAACGCTCCCGCGTTCCTTGATAGTATAAGGAAAATTTCATTATTTTATTTATCAAACTTACGTTATTATCGTAGAATTCCAACTCAAACTTATAAATTTAAACTTACTTGATCATGTTTATAACCTCAAAAACAAAAAATGAATAGATAAATAATACCCGCGAAGTGCGTTGAATGTAGCTAGTATATTATATGTTATATATGTATATATTATGTTATACCTAGGGCATTCATGCCCGTTGATCTAAATCAATAAATAAATAAAAAAATTAATTTTAAAATGAATACTTTTAAATATTCATAAATGAATTTAGTTAAAATTATGTCATAAATATTTGCAAAAATAATAAATTTTGTTATTAAAAATTAATTAAAGGAATCAGCATATTAAGTTTGAGGAAGCTACGGGCCAATGAATTGGCAGCGGTTTTTTCCCTAGCCACGCTCTCCCTCCCTGTACCTTGCTCATCTCTTCCTCCAGATCCGCCATCGCTATGTTAAAGAGCGTGGGACTTAGCGGACATCCTTGTCTTACCCCTTCTCTTACTCCAAATTCGTCGATTATCTCTCCTCCAATTTCCACTCTTGCTCTCGTGCCCTTGAACAGATTGCGTATCCTTTTTATCAGGTTTCCGTTCACTCCTTTCTTCTCTAACCTTTCCCAAATCTTCCCCTTTTTCAGTCTGTCGAATGCTGCCTTCATGTCAACAAAGCAGATAATGATCTTTCCTTTCTCCTTTTCTATGCCTTTCCTTGTCAACTCTTTCAGTACATATATCGCCTTGGCTGTTCCTTTTCCTCCTCTGAACCACATCTGCGTCTCACCTAATACTTTCTTTTCCTCCAGTTCCATTTCCAGTCTTTTCCTCACTATTTCCGCGTAAATTTTGTATGCCGTGTCCATGAGGTATCTCATCGGTACCTCTCCTCCTTTCCAAACTTCGTTCAGCACTGCCGTTAGGTCCTCTATCAGCTCCTCTTCTCCGAACATCCATGACTCGTTCGTGATGAGGTCATGCCCGGCTGCCTTTTTCTTCTTGAGATTTGTAATTACTTCCCTTACCTCTTCCACAGCGATATCCTCCAGCTGCTCCGCTTCTCCCTCCTCCCTCTCGGTTCTTCCCACGGCCTCCCCTTCTGTGTCCTCAGTGATATATTGCCCCCTGAAATTTTCCTTCCACTGAGCCTTGGGTATTTGCGCCTCTACCTGTGAGCCTTTTTTATTTATTCTCACCGCCTTTCAGAACAGCTTCATTCCCTTATCTTTCTCTATCTCTGTCAACCATTCCTTACCTTTGTTCCTTTTCTTATTTACTAGAAAATTTCTGTACTCTCTCCTTCTCTTCCTCCATTCCTCTTCATTTATTTCCCCTCTTCTCAGTTCCCCTAGCGCCTTGTTTAGAGCTTCCTTTCTCTTATGACATTCTTCAACCCACCATTTTTCATCGTAATAATTCTCTCTACGTCCTCGTACCTCCACTCTCGGGATTGCCCTAGTCACCTTTTCCTTTAGCTCCCCCCACGTATTCGCCTTTCCGTGTGCCTCCAGTCTTTCGCGGTACTCATTTACGCCATTCTCCTCCCATTTTATAACGCTTCTCTTCTTCTCCTCCCTTCTTGACTGCTCCTGTCGTTCTATCACTTCGTTCCATTGCACCTTCATCTCTATGGGCGAGTGGTCCGGTTTAATTCTATTTCCTATCACCATCTCCTCTATTCTGTCTCTTCCAGCTTCGTTCCTGATTATGTAGTCTATTGCTGTACAGCCTCTTTGTCCAACCTGGGTCCATTCGCCTCCTTCATCGCCTTTCGTAGCGCCATTTCCAATCCCCAGCCCTTGTTCCTCTACCCAGCTTACCAATTCTTTACCTTCTTCATTTATGACTAGATCCTTGCCCCTCCTTCTTTCTCTCCGTCGCTGTCCCACAGACCGCCCTCTCTTGCCGTTCTCGCGTTAGTCTCCATTTATTATTGTGATTCCATCCTTATTGTTCTCGGTACATTCTTCCATGGTCTTGTAGTTCTCGCTCCTTCTGTGCCTCATATAAGAGATTCCCCATAACCAGCTCTCATTAACCTTTTTCCACCTCACCGCGATGGCTTCGTCCGTCGTCCTCTCCTCCCATTTAGTCTCTACTCCCAGACCTTTCCTAACCGCCAGTAGCATGCGGCCTTTTGCCCTTCCCTTCTTCTTTTCTCTAATTGCGTACTTTATCCTCACCTAATACTCGCTTAAGAACGACTCCGCCCTTCTACCCTTATCCGGTTCTTCCCGAGTCTCCACCAATCCTATAACGTCGAAGCCTTTCACATAATTCCATTCCTCCACCTTCATTTTCGCTGTCCCTGCAACATTCCAAAAGAGGGTTTTAATACTTTTACCTTTCCCGCCAAACTTTCCTTTTCTCCCTTTTCCTCTGTTGTCCGATGAGTCGTTATGCCTGCTTCTCCTCTTCCACGGGTTAGTTTCCTTGACTCTGTAGCTTGTTTTCTCCGTCGAGAAACCACTTCTCCTTTTTCTCACTCCATGTCCACGTTCCCTCGCTGAACCTTACGTTCCTCAGCCCTACCACCTTTGCATCCTTCCCTTTCTCTTTTAGTTCCGTTGCCTTTTCCCATGCTCTTTCCTTTATTTTTCTCTCCGTCCACGATAGGTCGTTTTCAATATAGACCTACTTTTCTCCTAGCTTCTTCTTGTTTTTCATCACCTCTTTCTTGTCCTTCTCGCTTCCGCATTGAGCTCCAAGTAAAAACTTATCCGATATGGTTCTTACTCTCCACACCTTTTCCACATCTTGACCTCCACCTCGATTTCCTAGCTTAGCCATCCCATGATGTCCTCGCTGCTATACTTTTTCCTTGCATCTAAGCCCACTATGATCAAGTTGTTCTTTCTCTTCTATCTCTCCTTCTCTTTCGTAAGCCATTCTAGTCCTTTCCAGTTCCTTCCGCCTCGTCTTCTTACTATTTGCTCCCCATTCACCTCTGTTCTCACACCTCCTTATCCTTCCTCGTACTTTTTTTTCTACTTCAACCTTAAACTTCTCCCTCCACCTTTTCAGCTCCTCCACTTCCTGTCTGAGGTCGTCATTAATCGTGTTCTGGGTCCCTCCTTTTTCTTTCCATTCTTCCAGGTCATTTCTTATCGACTGGATCTCCACGTTCATTTTCTGCTTACTGTATAGCAGGGATAGATAAGTTTAAAAGTTACTGTGTCAATCCATGCGAAGATATGCCACACCATGCCATACTATGTGAAACTTTGTTGATCCATGTCAGAGTATGCCGATCCATGCCAAACTATGCTAGAATTTCGACAAAAAGGAAAAAAAGCATTTTTATTTCAAAATCTTGATATCGTGCCTCACTGTACCATACCATGCCAAATTATTTCCGTATGTTCGAATTGGCACAGTATATCATAGTTTTGTACAGTACGGCACAATTTAGCACGATGTGACATGCTACGACACGACTTCTGTTTCCACTAGGGTATCCTCTTCTTCCTTCTAATGTCTGCTAGGTTGCATCTCACATAAGGAATCATCTCATGAATTCTATTTCTCCGGCCTTCTTCTACCGTCCTTCATCTAAATATCTCTGCTGTTCTTCCCCTCCTACTATCTGTTTAATTCTTTCTAGTATTTTTATTTTCTTTTGATCTCTCTTTCGCCTTGGTGTAGCAAATATGTGTATTTTCCTCTTGGTAGCGTTTCTTCCTTTAGCTAATACCCTTCTATCTTTCTGTTTGCCTCTATCGTAGACCACTCTCTTTCTTCGAATAACCACTTTCTGCGTTTCAATTTCCGCTTCCATTTCACATTCATTCTTCCTTATTTACAAACCGAAACCGCTACCCTGTTTTAAAAATATAATGAGCCTGGATCTTTTATTTGGCTCAGAATTTTATATAATTCTTTTTGGGAGAAGGGTAAAAGCATATGCATATGGTTTGAAATAAAACGCCATAATGATTTTTTATTGAAACATCTTGATGCTGTTTACAGGTAGAAAATAAATAAATTAATATGAGAAACGAACAAAAAAATAGTATTGGATATGGAATTTAGAATTATATATAGCATTATATACAATGGGTTCGCATATATTTTATAAGAAATAATATTATGTTTTCATTCAGATAATTACGAAGATGCTCAAATAAAATCTCGCGAAATCGCAGAAGCACAAAATAGTTCAATGGCAAATACCAAGGATAACAACATTGCAAAGAAGGCAAAGACTACCAGTCCCAGTAAGTTTTTATGACTTTTAATTTGACAAAATCAGGTACCTGAAATTACAATTGTAATTGTTAACTTGCCATGAAAAATCTTTAAACTTACAATTTAATGGTATTTTATATACGATAAAATTCCGCGTATTCTGAATAAATTATTAAGAATTAACTTATAGCTTCTGCTGTCTGTATTATGATTGAAATTGTGTAAAACTTTGGTAATATTAAGTTTGAAAATGCAAAAAATTTTGGAAAAAAATTTCATGAAAATTTAGCGGGGGATAGAGTATAAGAGTATATTGTTCACCAAGACAGGAAAATAAGTTATTGACTCCCGTATTGGATTATTATCTCATTTCGCTCGAGTAGCAACTCGCTGGTGTTCATAGCCTTCATAGCTTCCAAGTATAATATAGAGTTTTTTTAGCTTACATGGTTGTGATTGTAATATACAGTTTTTTAGCTTACATGGTTGTGATTGTAATATACAGTTTTTTAGCTTACATGGTTGTGATTTCAATCTCTGATTTCAGGACCGAAATCGTTCCATAACCTCACTTCTAAAAACTAAGACACCTACCCGTATGGAAAAAAACAAACGTAGGAAATCGTAAGAAACCGTAGGAACTGTACAAAAGTGTAGAAAACCGTTCCAATTCGGACATATTTCGTACGGTTTTGTACGGGTTCTTACGTTTTTCTGCAGTTTCTTACGGTTATCTACGATTCATAAAATCCTTCGAATTCGTACCTAAAAATTGAAACGTATAAAAACGTAAGAAAATGTACGAAAACATAAAAAAATGTAAGAAAACGAACATTTCCGTTTTAATGAATTTTTCTGTCTTGTACAGTTTTGTGCATTTATTTACGGATTCTTACGAGTTTATATACTTTCATATATTTTATTACGATTCGTGTATTTGTTGTATACATAACAAATTTTTCCTGTCAAAATAGTAAATGTAGGAAACTGTATAAAACTGTACGAAACCTTTCGAAAACATAGGAAACCGTAGAAATGAACCATGCAAACTGTACGAAATATGTCCGAATTGGAACGGTTTTCTACAGTTTCGTACGGTTTTGTACGGTTTCCTACGGTTTCTTATGATTTCCTGCGTTTTTTTTCCCATACGCGTATTCATTTTCCTCACTTTAATTCTCCCGGTCCGCAAATCACTGCAAGTGACACTAATCGGGAAAAGTACAGAAACAAGCGTGCGTCCGACAGGTTCTAGGTAGCATTAAATGTGGCGTTTTAGTGCCTGAAGTCAAGGAACAAATGAAATACTTCGATGGTTTTTGTAAATTTCCAAAAAAATAATTTGGAAAGAGAAATCTATAAAACCTGTTCTGTCAGTTGAAATTTATAAAATACAACATATGGGAGTTCTCTCGATACCCAACTAGTCAAAATGTTGTTCAAGAAAGCCTTACAAGTACCAGTAAACTAAACTATAATTATGCAATCAAACAAAGCACTTCTATCCGTCTAAATTATCAATAACAATTTTCGTAGGGAAGCTGAGTTGATCTTTTTTTGAGGTTAAATGTACCATTTTTTACGTCACTAAATTTTTTTTAATACATAGAGTTATTTAATGATACTTTTTGAGAGCAATACTCATTCGTCGCATACATATCTTTGGCTGAAAATTTTTTCATAACAAACAACCTTATGCTCTACAAAATACGTATATTTTTACGAATTTTCATAAGACCACGGCGCGTACTCTCTCCTCTATTCCTCTATTCTCCTCTTTTTTCAAAGGTCTTCTCTATTCTCCCCTATTTCTCAAAATCCTCCTCTATTTCCTCTATAAATAACCATCCTCCTTTATAAATGACTACAACAAAATCTAAAGCGCGCGAATTATCTCATAGCTTTAATTTTATGATGCGTAAGCGGCGCGAATATATGCCGCTTCCACTGTGACGTTGTGGTCGGTTATTAATCCCTATAATTGGGTTTGCTTACTTTAGAAACTCAAAGGCAACCGCAACTGCCACTTTACCTCGTGATTTTCCTTTTACCCTGAGAAAAATTACCACCTAGCTGGAGACTCACTCAACGAAGGGGATTCCAGGAATAGCAACAACCAACAATGAATTCCATATACTTCTTCAGGAAATTGCACACTCACGAAAAAAACACAATTACTTAAGAAAGGCAATTATACGATTTATTCATGAAGTGAGTATTGGGAAATCTCTGAGCTGTTTCCTGGTTGATGGCAACTGACCCCTTGGCTTCGCGTTCATATAACAACAACACACTTGATCCCAACTCATGACAGGAGAGAATTCTGTCCACCCAAGCTACTCGAACCTGCAAAGATAAATCCGGAACTCACCCAACAACTGCGCGCTATACTCGAACGCACTCACTCTCTCCTACACTTACGCACTTCATTATCAGCGCGCCCCTATCTCTCCTTGACGCGCGTGCTGATACCGATAGTTGCGCGCAGCCCACGCCGTCAGACGTCGGCTGCTCGCCTATTCTCTCTCTCTCTCACTCACTCTCTCCGCGCCGCTCTCGCGACCGCGCTCCAGGTTGCGCGACTCTCCGTGTGCCCAACCGCCTCCTCGACCCTTGCTCTCTGTGCGTTCTCTCGACCCGGTAGTGATGGTGTGTGTGTATTGTGTATGTATGTATCGCGCGCAACCGCAGCGGCTTCCTCGCAATCGAAACAAACAAGGCAGTGCTTACGAACTAAATGTCCGTGTTCTGCCGACGGAGAGCGAGCAGCTACATGTGACCCTATCACACCACAATCAAAATACACACGCAGGGGCGGATCCAAAAACCTCGTTTCGGGGAAGCGAAATATATAAAATCATATATCTTATTTTCTATGAGAGGAAGGCACGCAGGCGGGCGAAAAAAAAAGTTGATCATAAAATAATCTCCTAATCCCAAAAAGCCGGGGGATGAAGGTTCCACGTAGAAGAGGAAGGCTGGCGGGCGGGAGAAACCAAGTTCATAATGAAATAAAATCCAAAACCTAAATAGCCGGGAGATCAGAGTTCCACGTAAAAGAGGAAGGCACGCAAACGTTCGGGAGAACGCAAGTTGATGATTAAATGAAATCTAAAACCTCATCAGCCTGGGAATGCGGGTTACACATAGACGAGCAAGGCATGAAGATGGGCGGGAGAAAGTAAGTTGATAATTAAATTAACTTCAAAACCCAAATAGCCGGGGATGCCAGTTCCACGTAAAAGAGGAAGGCATGCAGACGGGCGGGAGAAAGCAAGTTGATAATTAACTCTTAGAGGGCCGGGATGACGCCTGCAGGCGTCATGGTCTGACTCGCCAACATCCGACCTTGGTTTGGTTCTAACTTGGGGACCTCAGATCACTTGACAGGACAAATTATAAGCTTTTCAAATTTTTAAATTTCCGTCCTAAGGATTAAATAAATTACCCAAATAGCCGGTGGATGCGAGTTACACGTAAAAGAGGAAGGTACGCAGACGTCCATTTATTTTGGTCTTTTTATTTTTTCAATAATAAACTTGCTTATTTGGCTCGTCTACGTGACTTCCACTTATACGTGGAACTCGCATCTCCTGGCTATTGGGGTTTTGTAGTTTATTTAATTATCATCGGGCTTCTCCTACTATCTTCATGCCTTCCTCTACTACATGGAACTTGTATCCCCCCGCTATTTGGATTTTGGAGTTTATTTAATTATTAACTTGCTTCCTCTCGCCCGCCATCGTGCCTTCCTCTTCTACGTGGAACCCGCATTCCCTGGCTATTTAGGTTTTGGATTTTATTTAATTATTGACTTGCTTTCTCCCGACCGTCTGCGTGCCTTCCTCTTCCACGTATAAGTCGCATTCCCAGGTTATTTGAGTTTTTTAGTTTATTTAATTATCAACTTGCTTTGTCCCGCCCGTTTGCGTGCCTTCCTCTTTTATATGAAACTCGCATCACCCGGCTTTTGAGTATTAGATTTTATTTAAATATCAACTTTCTCTCTCCCGCCCGTCTTCATGCCTTCCTCTTCTACGTGGAACTCGCATTGCCCGGCTATTTAGGTGTTGGATTTCATTTAATCATCAACTGGCTTTCTCCCGCCCGTCAGCGTGCCTTCATCTTTCACGTGGAACTCGCATCCCCCGACTATTTAGGTTTTGGATTTTATATAATTATGAACTTGCTTTCTTCCGCCCGTCTGCGTGCCTTTCTCTTCTTCGTGCAACTCGCATTCCCCGGCTATTTAGGTTTTGGATTTTATTCAATCATCAACTTGATTTCTTTATCCCGTCTGCGTGCCTTCCTCTTCTATGTGAAACTGGCATCCCCCGGCTATTTAGGTTTTGGAGTTTAATTATCAACTTGCTTTCTCCCGACAGTCTGCGTGATTTCCTCTTCTAAGTGTAACTCGTATGCCCCGGCTATTCGACAAATATTGAAATAATATTTTTTCACTTATTTCGGAATCGGGTAGTGCTGACATTAAGCTAGTACTTTCTGAAACTGGTTGAATCCTTCCAGGCGAAGAAATGTAATACTTAGTAGTTTAGTAACATGGTTTGTTAATCTAATGTTTGTGTAAATTCATCAAAGTTCATATTTTACAAATAAATTAAATACAATAAATACTAAAGTTTTTTTTAATATGCTATTAAAATGGAACTGAAATTATTTTTATAACCAAAAACTCCTCTATACGTCCCATTTTTTAAAGGAAAGTCTCCTCTATACACCCTAAAATTTTCATGTTAAATTGAAACATTAATATCTTGCTTCATAGGTACCTTTTGGTTTTAAAAATTTAACTGAGTTATTTTAAGAGTTACATTAATCAGTTCTCCAAATTTTATTAAAATCTGCTTTCTTTTTCAAAATCGAGGGAGCTCCCTTAAGAAAAAATTTGTCAGTCAACTAAATGGGAAAGTTTTTAAATGTATAACGATGTACTTTATGTGTCTACGTATTGCACCTAAGAAAAAGTAATATTATACAGAATATTGTCTTGATATCGCTCAATATCGATTTTCTAAGTATTGTCTTGTTATTGTACAAACCATCAGGTACAAAATCTTGTCTTGTCATGGTATTTTCTTGATCTTGACTCAATAATATCTGTTTGTACGAGTGCTCGACTCGTAACACCGAGCGCCGTTTCCAACGCTCTTGCCCGCACTGAGACGTATAACAAAGTAGGCGAAAGATCGCCACTCCTCCTAGTCCCGTGCGGCCCCGCGCGTTCCGTTGAGAAGGCGAAGGTAGTTGAAATAAACAAACTCCAAGGTGATGTGCAATTAATTAAAGCTGTTTATTATAAAGAAGACTAAAAAATGGATATTTGGTACAGCGGTGTATATAGTGACACGAGGACTCTTGTCGCTCGGGCCGCTCGCTCTAGGCTACTGACCGGTACAGTCGCAACGCCGCTAATAACGTCGCAGACGCCCTCTATATCGCGTTTCGCACGCCGTGGCGTGCGGTTCGCTTCGCTCTTAACCTTATGACCGAACATTCCGCCCCCCATTGAACGTCCGCGTTCAATCAGCAATAAGAATTCTACATTTTCTCGTCTACAGGCAATACTACAATCTTTTTAACACATCTCTTAAACACACCAGATGATGTTTTAACTGAGACAACTCTAATAACCCCATCGGAACCGGGGTGAATTTCAATTATTCGGCCCAATGGCCAGCGCGAACAAGGCATATTGTCTTCTCTCATAATAACAACCTGACCAACTTTAATTTCCGTGACTTTACCCTTGAACCACTTAGACCTTTGCATAAGCTCGTGCAAGTATTCCTTATACCATCTCTTCCAAAACGTTTGCTTAACCTTTTGAACGTGTTGCCAAGCAGACAACCTGTTGTCTGTAATCTCAGTTAAATCATATTCTGGTACTGTTTTTACAAAATCTCCTATGAGAAAGTGACACGGCGATAATACTAGTACATCATTAGGATCGGATGAGATTGGAGTTAGCGGCCGCGAATTTAACACGCTTTCAATCTCTACTACAATGGTATTGAATTGTTCAAATGAAAACAGAGTTTCCCCAACAACGCGCCGTAAATGTCGCTTGAATGACCGCACTGCCGCTTCCCATATTCCCCCGAAGTGGGGCGAATGAGGAGGGATAAAATTCCAAAGTATACCCTCATTGGAGGAAAACTTATGAATTTCCGAATCGCTCGCATTAAGAGACAAAGCATTATAAATTTCTTTTAGCTCTCGGTTAGCGCCCGTGAAATTTGTCGCGTTATCCGAGAAAATCATTTTAGGTTTGCCGCGTCTCGCACAAAATCGCTTCAGTGCTGCTATAAACGCCTCACTTGATAAATCCGCAACTACCTCTAAATGTACAGCTTTGCACGCTAAGCAAACAAATATCGCGACGTAAACCTTTTCTTTACTACGATTTCTCAACCGTTTTTCCTTAATAAAAAAGTATCCGCAAAAATCTAAACCTACGTTAACAAAAGGTCGGGAGCTATCAAATCTAGACTCTGGTAAATCCCCCATTACATAGTTTGGTGCTTTTGTATTAAACCGAGCACATTTTACGCAAGCGCGAACGATTTTACCTACACTACTCTTTCCGCCAATTGGCCAATATTTTTGTCGCACCATATTCAAAGTAGCTTGTGTGCCTCCATGCAAGCAAGTCAGATGCGCTGATCTGATAATCATTTCAGTGACCGGATGCCCCTGTGGCAGAATCGCGGGATGCTTTTGACCAAAACTTATATTTGCATGTTTAATTCTCCCTCCTACGCGTAAAAGTCCCTCTTTATCAATGAATGGCATCAGCGGAAGTAACTTGCTCGCATTACGCAAAGGCTCACTAGCGCTCAGTCTAGAAAACTCCTCCGAAAACATTTCTTTTTGCACTAATCCAATTATTAACTTGGTCGCGCTGTTTAAATCATTACCTGTCAAGACAGCGCGAACCCCTTTGTCGGCAACTAATACTTTATCGCTTTTAGTTTTATTACAATCTTCATTAGTCTCTCTTTTCTTATTCTTAATACGCGTTTTAATATTATTAAAAAATCTAAAGATAAGTGCAACGATTCTAGTGAGTTTAATAATATTAGAAAATCTTAAAAATATCGCATTACAATGTGTGCTTAGGCTTAAATTTACTATCTTCTTAAGACCTATTGTGGGTTGAGCGGCGATTGCAGGTGCCTTCGGCCATGCATCGTCGTCTTTTGCTAGCCACTCAGGACCGCCGATCCATTCACGCGCGCTCAGCAGCTCGCGGGGTAACCAGCCCCGTGAAATTAGGTCGGCTGGGTTCTGTATCCCTCTCACATGGCCCCACCAAGCTTCGTCCGTCTTGTCCTGTATTCTAGCCACTCTGTTGGCAACGAAAGTTTCTAAGGTGTGAGGAGAAGATCGAATCCATTGCAAACCTATCATGGAATCGGTCCAGAGATGAACGCTCGTGATTTCTAGCCGCAGCGCCGATTTCACCACTTGCATCAAGTCCGCCAGCAGCGCAGCCGCACATAATTCCAGCCGGGGTATAGTTTGTTGTTTTAGTGGCGCTACACGTGACTTGGAGCACACGAGACTAATGTTGCATCTTCCGTTTAGATCCTTTGAACGCAGATAGATGCAGGCGCCATATGCGCTCTCGCTGGCGTCGCAAAAGCCATGTAGCTGCATTTGTTTGTAATGTGCAATTACGGTCCTCCTGTGAATGCGCAGTTGCTCAAGCATAGGAAGCTCTTCTCGGAAGTGCATCCATTTGGTGGCAATCTCCAGTGGGACGCTCTCGTCCCATTCCAGCTTGACTTTCCATAAACTCTGCAACATAATTTTAGCCATTACAATTACAGGGCCAATAAGACCTAAAGGATCGAACAACGTTGCCAGCTCTGATAAAATGCTCCTTTTAGTAATCTTTGAGCTTTTTACTCTCTTTACTGCATATAAAAGTTGATCTGCCTCCGGGAACCAGCTGATTCCTAGCGTCTTAAGCTTATGCGAGGGATCAAGGCACAGGTATTGATCTTCGCTTTTTGAAAATGACTTCAATAATTCTGGATCATTGGATGCCCATTTCCTGAGATTGAACCCTCCCTTGGACATTAACGCTACCAACTCATCTCGTAGCTGTGCGGCTTGCACGATGCTGTCAGCACCTGTCAGAACGTCGCCGACGTACATTTCCTGTCGGATAACTCTCGAGGCGTTAGGAAATGAATCACCTTCTTCTTCAGCTAACTTAAACAACGACCTTATCGCTAAAAAGGACGCAGAAGCCGTTCCGTAGGTTAGAGTTTTTAGCTCGTATATCTTAATAGGCTCCTGGTTATTGCTGCGCCATAGTATTCTCTGATACGGTGTGTCTTCATGATGTACTAATACCTGCCTATACATTTTTTCTGCATCGGCAACCAATGCTATGTTATACGTTCGAAATCGAAGCAGGATCGAGAATACGTCTGGCTGCAGGGTTGCCCCCACCATGAGAGTGTCGTTCAGCGATATTCCAGTGCGAGTTTTCATTGAGGCATCAAATACTACGCGCAGCTTAGTAGTCAAGCTATCTTCTTTGACGACTCCTTGATGAGGAATATAATAAGCAGGCTGCTTCAAATCAACGTGTGTTACCTCTGACATGTGTCCCAGCGTATCAAATTCATCCAAAAATGCTTTGTACTGCATCTGTATTTCAGTATCGCCTGCTAAACGCCTCTCCATGCTCATAAATCTTCTTTGCGCTATAGTAAATGACTCGCCTAAACATGCTTTGTTTTGCTTAAAGGGCAGACGGACTACGTATCTGCCGTCGTCTGTCCTTGTTGTATGCTCCAAAAAATGCTGCTCACATGATTCCTCCTCTGCCGAAAAATGACTCTGTACAGGAACTTGATCCAGCTCCCAAAATTGTTTAACTTGTGATTCAAGCGCAGCTGTAGCTAAATGGCAGATTGTCGAATCATCTTGCAATTTGCTGGCATTTCCTGCGTTTCCAGCGACTATCCAGCCCAATTGAGTTTTCTGAAGCACTGCAGTTTTAGTTAAGCGTATTTGGCCTACGCACAGCAGTTGATAGAACACCTCTGCACCGAGAAGTGCATCAATAGTGTCAGGCCTGTGAAAGCGAGGATCCGCTAGCGGTACGTTACCAGGTATATTTAGAGCTGACGTGTCCACTTGCTGAGTGGGCAGCTTTCCAACAATTTTTGGAGTAACCAAAAAGTTTAGCTGCGCCGTGTAGCTGCTACGGCGCGACTTTATCACTGATTTCACTGCGCCCTTAACATAGGTCAATGCATCGCTAAATCCAGAGACTGGAATTTTGACATCCTGCTGCCGCATACCTAACCTGTGGGCGAGCTCCGTCGTCATGAAGTTAGCTTGTGATCCGCTGTCCATCAAGATTCTGCACCCGTGATGCTTTCCGTTGACATCGACGAAGTTCACTACCGCAGTCGTCAATAGTATTTGTGATGCTATGAAGGCTTGCAAAGCTGCCGTGGATTTATCCGACTGATTTGCGAGCTCTACGGCGGATTCACTAGTGCCATCATCATGTAGCAATGTGTGGTGCTTGCGATCGCACTTTCTGCAGCGGGATGAGGTACAAGCACTTACTACATGCCCATATCTTAAACAGTTAAAACAAACTCTTGCTTTACGTGCTACATCTGATCGCTGACTGCGTCCCATGCTTCCAAACTTCTCACAACTTTGTATATTATGCTGCTGATTACAAGCAAAGCAAGTAGGTTTGCCGTCGCTTGTTGCCACGTATGCGCGATGCATCTGCGATGATTTTGGTTGATGAGAACTCTTGTTTTCGTTTTTCAAAGTCGTGGAAGAATCGATGCTCATCGCCTCCAACATGTGAACATGCTCCTTTAAAAAGTCCCAAAAGGCAGCCAAAGTAGGTACAGCTGCGCCGTTGACCTTCCGTTCCCACGCCTTCAGAGTTGCGCGGTCCAACTTCGACGTCATGAGATGTAGCAATAGAGCGCCCCAGTCATCGGTGGTTTGGCCCATAGACTTCAGTGCTCGAATGTGTCCTTGAGCGCTATTGTACAGCGTATGCAACTCCACTGCTGACTCCCGAGTAACTGCAGGCAATTCATATAATATTTTAACATGCTTTTGTACAATCAGACGCTTGCTTTCGTAGTTTTCTTTTAACAAATTCCACGCGGTTTTGTAATTTTCATCGGTAGATTCTAGCGACTTTATTATCTCCGCAGCTTTACCGGTTAAACAAGAACGCAAATAATATAGCTTATGCACCGGCGGTAGTCCCGGATATTTGTCAATCGAGCCTGTAAACGTGTCTGAGAATTCGAGCCATTCCTCATAATTTCCGCTAAATGTTTTTAAATACAATACGGGCAATTTTACATTAGGCTTATACGCGGGTGCGGACGCAGGCGCGAGCGATAAGTCTATATCCGATGCATTCGTTCTAGACGGTGTCGGCGTTTTTTCTCTAATAATTTTCATAGCTGTGCTCTTACCTTCGTAATACGATTTTTCAAATTGCGCGCGCTCACCTGCATGCTGTTCGTCATGCCCCTCCTCTTCGTCGATCACCTCTAATTCCCCCTGAACACTTTCAAACGCGTTCCACGTTTCTTCTAGTTTTTCTAATCTAAGACTCAATTGATCAAGACCTGCTTCGACATCAAAGTTTATTACGTACGCATTAAATACTGTTAGTTTACCTTTTAATACCCCGCGACGCCTAACCAACTCTTTGATTCGCTTATCCGCCATTATAATGTATTTTCGCTAATAAGAACTTAATACCTTACCAAATAGAAATACTTGTATGCCGCTAGACATACAGTATACTTGCAAACAAGAGCTACCGCTCTGTTTTTCGCACGCGATACGCTGCGCCACGAAGGTTATGTTGACCGTCCTCTGAAAGTGTATGGCGCCGTATCACGCAGGATATGTTCTCTCGTCGCTGGAGTGTGCGCGCGCAGGTTGCGCTCCGCCCTCCGTGTGTCTCCGCTACGTGGAATTTCTCCGCTTCTCGTGCAGTGATGTGCTGCGCTGAATTTCTCGCTATTCCACGTATATCGCTGGTACTACGTAGAATCTCTCGTCTCCGCTCTGTTGATAAAGTATATCTGTGCTGTGTGTTTGCTCGTTGAAACGGGCTGGCCGCATTCAACTCTGTCCGTCCACTGCGCTGGGTGTATGTGATGTGTCGCGCTGGGTGCGCCCGACGACGATCAGCTTCTCTTATGTTACGTGTTTTTGCGTGTTGAGCCGCGCTGGTCGCGTTCAACTCTGTATCTCCACTGCTCCCGGTGTAGTATCGTTGTTGCCAAGCCTTTCTTCCCGCGTCGCAACTAATATGGCGGCGGTTCTCTTCTAGGTATTCGGCTCTCACGCTTGCTCTCCACCAACTTCTGAGAATCTTTAGCAAAGCGATTTGCAACTATTCTTCTCACCAACAATCCGAGTTGTCACTATACCTATCCGGCTCGAAGGACCATGTTTCTACGAGTGCTCGACTCGTAACACCGAGCGCCGTTTCCAACGCTCTTGCCCGCGCTGAGACGTATAACAAAGTAGGCGAAAGATCGCCACTCCTCATAGTCCCGTGCGACCCCGCGCGTTCCGTTGAGAAGGCGAAGGTAGTTGAAATAAACAAACTCCAAGGTGATGTGCAATTAATTAAAGCTGTTTATTATAAAGAAGACTAAAAAATGGATATTTGGTACAGCGGTGTATATAGTGACACGAGGACTCTTGTCGCTCGGGCCGCTCGCTCTAGGCTACTGACCGGTACAGTCGCAACGCCGCTAATAACGTCGCAGACGCCCTCTATATCGCGTTTCGCACGCCGTGGCGTGCGGTTCGCTTCGCTCTTAACCTTATGACCGAACAATATCGATATCGAAACTTATAAATGATAAAAATTACCAATTCTTAAAAATTTATCAATAACAATAATCTTGCAAGATCTTGATAAAGAATATTGTCAAGAATTGGTTCTTGGTTTTAAAATCTTGGTCTTGTCTTGAATTTTTTACGAATATTATGTTGACTTTTCAAGACGATGCGATACAATATTGACATTTATCTTGAGTCTTGTGAAAGCCCTAGGCTGTAACTTCGCCTGCTGAAAAAATGTTGGAGAGAGGGTTTTACGTAATATTCATTCACAACAATTAATTAAACTAATCCTTGCATTTATTAATTGCATTTGACGAATCACAACCAAAAAAATTAAACAGAAACTCTCTTATATGAGGCGTTTCACGTCAACTGTCCCAGCTCGCGGCGCGCGAGCCTCAAATCGTGCTATTTCTAACTCATGTTTATGATACTAAAAAGTACTTAAAAAAATTGTTTGATAAGCGTTTTCGACGTATTGTTTTCCTCAGCTTTCCAATGATGTAGATAGTTTTTTCGAAATTTTCCATTTTCACCTTTAAAACCTCTTTCGCATT
This sequence comes from Torymus aiolomorphi, assembly GCA_036365515.1. Classification (NCBI taxonomy): domain Eukaryota; kingdom Metazoa; phylum Arthropoda; class Insecta; order Hymenoptera; family Torymidae; genus Torymus; species Torymus aiolomorphi. The sequence goes on along the minus strand of CM070873.1, from coordinate 844,568 downwards.
CTATTTCTCGCAAAAAACATCTCGGGCACTCTTTGGAAAATATCCTTTTCTGCCCTCCGCCCGGAAAGCGCCAACTTCCCGGCCGCTGCGCGAAACGAAGTTGCCGCTTTCCGGCGCCGTCGAGCAGAAAAATAATACACTGACCTTGGCCAGTAAAATAAGAAATGTCTTAGATCAAATGTAATTGTCGGCCGAGGCGAAGCCGAGGTCATAATATACCATGGGTCGTAATATACTATTCCTACGTAAAAAATGCTCAGCTTTCGATCTACAGGGTAAAAAAAAAATATTAAAAATACACTTTTTGAGATATAACATGTTTTGTACTTTTTGAAGGAGAAAACGAAAAATTTTGGAAAAACTGCTTACGTCATTGGAAAGCTGAGGAAAAAATACACCGAAAACGTTTATCAAACAATTTTTTTAAGTACATTTTAGTATCATAAACATGAGTTAGAAATAGCACGATTTAGGGCTCGCGCGCCGCGCGCTAGGACAGTTGACGTGAAACGCCTCATATACGTGACTTCTAATTACTATGCGACTTCTTGCGGTGCTGGTGGCCCCTCTCCTTCTCGATAGAAAAAAACAAAAAGTGTAATTAGGAGTTTTTCACTTATTTGAGAAATTTGTTTCTGATAGCACCCGAGCACAGTGATATGCCATTGGTGAGCGTAACAAGGGACTTATTTAACGCGTTATAAAAACTGATACGACACGGTAATGCATTCAATGGTTCACAGCATGACGTGAATTACTGCTAACGCTGCGCTTGGGCGTTAATTTCACGTCGTGCCATTAATGGCACTAGTATTGACAATCAACATTTTTAAAACTATCTTATTACATAGTCTGATTAATTTTTTCAATTTAATAGTTCTTTTATTTTCTAAGTGATAATACTGATTTATAATTTGCACTTAAAGAATAATTATATTTACATCTTGTGGGCTTCTTCGTATAAATTTAAAGGCTTAAATTATATATTTGTATAAATTTGTGGATGGGATTAACCTCGTAATTTTGCGACTAGGCAAAATAAAATAACACGTAAAATATATTTTTAAATTTTATATACCAACAAATTTTCATCAAATAGGAGACATACTAATTTATCTTCTCTTGTCAGCAAATTTTTAAAAACTTTTTAAATAGTTTAGGAATTTAAACAGGGTACGCTAAATTGTTATTAAAGTATTGTACTTAGAAATAATCTCATTTTTAAAGTGTATTTTATTTAAAATCTATAAGTTAAAGTATTTTTATAGGTGAAGTCTACAAAATATTATTTGATTTGTAAAAAATAAGAAAATTTGAGTTATAACTTGAAAATTAAATAAATTAACACTGTAGTTTGATAAAGTTATTATTTAAAATCTATAAGTTAAAGTATTTTTATAGGTAAAGTCTACAAAATATTATTTGATTTGTAAAAAATAAGAAAATTTGAGTTATAACTTGAAAATTAAATAAATTAACACTGTAATTTGATAAAGTTATTAATGCACTTGGAAAATGAAAAAGTATTTGAATATAAATACTTGAATTTAAATTTAAAATTGTAACGGGGTAGGTTTTCCCCTCAGCGCGGTAAATGACAGGCGCAAGCACTTGTTCGTGTCAACCCACGGCGAAATCTCCTCACTTTCGCCTGCACGCCGTCGCTCGCCGTCGGCTGCCTTCGTCGGCAGCCGTACCTACCGGCATTATAACGCGCGACTTCGCTGTCGCGCTCTCTCTTTCGTGCGTGCTTCCTCGGCTGCTCAGAAACGCGCGAGTACTGCGTACTCGCGCCCGCGGAGGCCAGTGGTATTCTATACCGCCGCGCCACCGACTTGGAAAAGGAAAGGGAAGGGCGCGTCAATCACACGCGTACTCGAATCTAAAAAGAAGACTGTGAGTTTATTGCCCCTCGGGCGTAATAACTTCAATACACGCGACGCACACACAGGGCACGCGCCGACTCGGATGGTGCGCCCGCGCACGCTATGTACGTGTGTACTCGGTCGCACACACGTACGCGCCAACCGACTCGAGCCGAAGTAGGCCGATCACCGCGCGCGATCGGCTCTCGCGCGCGCTTCGGTGAGTCTCGCTCGCTCGTGCGGGTCCCGCTTCCCGGACACTCGTCGTCCGCGGGGGAAGCGCGCTATCGCCTGGCCAGGAATTACCTCGCGGCGACTATGCTGAGGCAGAGAGTCAGGCCGGGCGGTGTTGAACGCCTCGCGCGTCGTATCTCTCTCTCTACTTCGCGGGCAGTCCGGCCGTAGCAGAGGATCGGCCGCGCCGTTGGCCTCTCTCTCTCTCTCTCTCTCTCTCTCTCTCTCTCTCTCTCTCTCTCTCTCTCTCTCTCTCTCTCTCTCTCTCTCTCTCTCTCTCTCTCTCTCTCTCTCTCTCTCTCTCTCTCTCTCTCTCTCTTTCGCGGGCAGTCCGGCCGTAGCCGGGGATCGACCGCGCTGCTGGCGTCTCTCTCTCTCTCTCCTATTCCTCTGCTACACTGCTGCACCGCTCGCTCTCTCGCACTCGCGCATGGCACTGCGTCACGCTTGCTGCGCTCCCGTGCACTCCTCTCTCTCACTCTCTCTCTCTCGAGGCACAACAACTGGAGGAACGAGCACGGGCACGAGTTGTAGCCTAAGCGATAGCCGAAGCAATACCAATCGCCTGTCTCCTCGTCGGCACGCGCAAGCATCTTTCAGCCTTGCCCTTTGCGCAAGGTCGAGAGATGTTTAGCTCTTCGGTATTAGCGCGTGCCGTCGCGGTGTGCCGAAACTCGCCTCATGTCTCCTTAATGCGCACCGATACACACATACGTGCGCACGCACGCGCGCCGGCTGTTACAAAATATAAGTACAGTACTACAAGTATTAATAAAATATAATTTTACATATGAAAGTTAAGTACAAATATATGTAACTGTTTCGCATAATTTATTTTAGCTTATGAAGAAAAAGTACTAGATCTACTAAACAAAAGTGTAAGGCAACAAAACCATTTAAATGAGAGACTTACAAGCGTCGAGTTAATGTGTGATGAAATGCGATCTAATGATCCCAAAGCAAAGGCAGAAAAAAATTTGACTTCGCACTTTCCACTCACTCATAAAAATTTAGAAGTCTTCGAAATAAAATTGAAGAAAGCAAAATATGCTGTAGCTTTGGTAAGATTTACTTAAGGGGGCCAGATGGGGTAAACCTGAAAATTGAAATATTATGAATTAAAATTGAAAGAATAGTACATTACGATACGTGTGACTGAAGTGGCCCATTATTGCACGGCGTGAAGGTAGGGCCCGAGCAAAACGAGGGCGATAATTCACGTCCTGTGATGGTTCACTGAAGTCGTAAGTATCGTATACTATTTTATAGCACGTTTACCTCAGTCCGCTGTCACGCCTATCCCTGCTTTAAGCAGTCCAATTTGCACCGTGGGGTTAGCGCGCAAGCGTAGCGAGTGCGATAAAAACGGTGCAATAATCGACTACTTAAGTGACGGATACGCGTGGCCTAAGTGCGGACTTAGGTCACACCGTGCTATAAATATAATTATATAATTGTAGGATATTTTTCCAAAAGTAGATTATACAAATAACTAATTTTTGCACCCATAAGTACCAAATGTTCATCCGGATAGCTGAAATGATCCTATGAGTCTTTATTTGTAAAAAGTGGTTTACCGTACACTTTAATAAAATCTTGTTAATAATATGAGCAGATGGGGTTCTTCAAATAACCACTCCCGTGAACAGTAACAATAACGAACTTTATTCAACAGCTTCTTCTCCAGTACAGCTCTCTCTCTCTTACAACCGCTCTGTGCGGAGGGTGACGATCAAGTGAGCTCCCGCTCGCTCTCTCCATATACGCTTACTACTGTACTTGCGTGATGGCGCTGCGTATGCATTGTCTCTACCTCACACGCTGATATAAATGTACCTCATATTCTAACACGCCTCCTTACATTTATACCTCTCGCAATACAATATTCTTTAAATCAAATTTAATAAACTCTTTAAATTTTCGAATCTAACTCTCCCAAGAGCTTTGGTCAAAATATCTGCAACATTTTTCTCTGAACTAACTTTCACAATTTCAATTACGCCTTTTTCATAATTCTCATTTACAAAATGATAATGTACCTCGATGTACTTAAATCTCTTAGTGAAATTTCCGTATTTCGCAATACTTACAGCACCTGAGTTATCCTCATACATATTTACAGGTTTCTCAATTTTCACCTTAAAGTTATTTAACAAGTCCTTTATCAATAATACTTCGCTTACTGCTTCTGACAGTGCAACATATTCTGCAGCTGTCGATGACTTAGTTACGCTTCCTTGTTTTCTTGATTTCCAATGAATCACATTTCCATACATTCTTACAATATAACCAGTTGTTGACTTTCTGTCTACACAATCTCCTGCCCAGTCGGCATCAACGTAACACAAGAATATCTACTTTATCATTTCTTTTAAATCTTAATTTTAAATTTTTAGTAAAATACAAATATTTTAAAATTCTTAAAGCATATTTAAAATGCGTTTCATCAAAACAATGTTGAAACCTACTTAAGTAACTTACGCTATAGCTTATATCTAATCTAGTTCCTGAACTAATATACAAAAGCGCTCCTATCAAATTCCTATACTTTATTTTCTCATTTGATTCTTCCGCAGGTTCTAACTTTAAATTCTGTTCCATTGGGGTTCTATATAATTTAGCTTCTTCAATCTGATATTTTCTATGACTCTATATATTTTTCCTGATCCAATGACATCTCATTTTTCTTTTCATCATACTCTATATTAATACCTAAATACATACTCACTCTTCCTAAATCTTTCATCTGAAATTTTTCCTTTAACATACTTTTATAGAATCTAAATTTTGTCTATTTTGACAGCAAATCAAAAGGTGGTCTACAAATATAATCAAATATATAATCTCATCTTTATCTATCAACGTATATAAACAATAGTCATGTTCACTTCTTATAAATCCTAATAATTTTAAATAATCATCCAGACACTCATACCAAGCTCTGGGACTCTCACGCAAACCATACAATGCTTTATTCAACATACATACTCTTTCAGTTCCATCCTCATAACCTTCAGGCTGTTTAACAAATACTTTTGATTTAACCTTCCCATTTAAAAACGCTGTCTCAACATCCATCTGTTCTATTAATAAACTATTCTGACAACAATAGGATAACAATACTTTTAGAGTTTGTGTCTTCGCAACAGGTGAATAAATATCATCCAATACATCTGCTCGTTGGTAACCTCTTACCACTATTCTAGCTTTATATACAATTTCACTTTTCTTAGTATAAATCCACTTTAAATCTAATACCTTTTCATTCTTTCGTTTTTCAACTAGTACCCACGTTTTATTTTTCATTAGACTATTCATTTCTTTATTCATTGCTTCTTTCCAAAAATTAGACTCATCACTTTCAATAGCCTCTTTAAAGCTTACAGGACTATCTGCACTACAATAATTTACATAAATACATCCACTATATACATAATTATCATCAAATCTACTAGGTCTTGTAATCGTTCTTTGTGACCTTCTTATTTCAGGTACTTCTTCTACTTCATTTTCAACATTTTCATTATTATTCAAATTTTCATTTAAATTTTCTAAATCAGTTTTACTTCCCCTACTCTCCCCGAGGGTCGTAGTAGGTGAAGGGATTAAGTCATTATTGTTTTCATTTCCTTCATCAATATCATTAAACCCAATGCATTTTATATCTTCTTCTATAACATCAACGTGTCTAGCTACAATAACTCTGTTTCCTATCAACACTCTGTACCCCGTTATATCATAACCTATCAAAGTTCCTAAATCCGCTTTTCTATCCCATTTCGAATTTCTTTTGTTTTCCGGTACTCTCACATATACTTTACTTCCATATAATTTTGAATACTTTGTGTCTGGCTTTTCATTAAAAATATCTCATAAGGAGATTTATTTCTTACTAACGTGTTTGCAATAGTCCTATTTTTTAAATATGCTGCAGCGCAGACTACTTCTGGCCAATACCTGTTCTCTAACATAGACTCAGCTAATAAACACCTAGCACTATCCATAATTGTCCTATTATATCTTTCAGCTGTACCGTTAAGCTCATGCACATAAGGTGGACACGTCTCTAATTCAATTCCCTTTTGTCTACACAATTTATACATATCTTTATTTAAATATTCAGTTCCATTATCACATCTTAATTTCTTTATTTTCTTTCCTGTTTTATTTTCAATTGAATTTATATACTCAACAAAACGATCATAAACTTCATCTTTAGATTTAATTGCATAAATTTTTGTCAATTTACTATAATCGTCAATAAAAGTTATAAAATATTTTTCTCCTTTATAACCTACTGTATTGTGTGGCCCATTCAAATCTGTATGTACTATTTCTAATATATCCTTCGCTCTTCTTTTATTATTATCAAAAGGAATATTATGCATTTTGTTTTCAATACATGTAGCATATTTATAGTAATCTGTTTCTATTTCACTAGGAAAACCTTTCAAAACATGATTTTTACACATCGTATTCAAATAATTAAAATTAACATGCCCGAGAGTTCTATGCCATCTTTCTTTCATAGTCATTTTTTCATTTCTTATTGACATATTCGTTTCACTACTTTGATCTATATAACCTGTCATTTTATAAACTCTATTAATTTTCCAAGCTATTCCAACTAATTTATTTTCACTATAAATCTTTGCACTCTTTCCAATTGAAACAATTTTATTTTTATCAGTTACTTTTGCAAAACTCATTAAATTTCATCCATCTCTTTTACATAGAAAACATTTTCAATATTAAAATCAATTAAATCATTAAATACTTTAAATTTGCCTTTTACTCGTCCTATTTTAGTCGCTTTCAAAATTCTACCGTCACCTACTTTTACATTAATCTGTTCTCTTAATACAATAAAATCGCTAAAATAGTTGTCATTATTTATGACATGGTCAGTACAGCCACTGTCCAAAATCCACTCTATTTTACCATCATTCAAATTACCGTATACTGTATTCGCAGACTTAACCTCTACTGACGCGCCAAATGCGTCGTTCTTGTCAGCATCTCGCTCAGCTTGGTTGTTGTCGTCGCCTGTTCTTACGCCTCGTCCGCTTCGCCCGTAGCAGCTCCTTCCACGCCGGTTTGAACTCGATCCTCGCTGTTGGTAGGCTCCGCGCCTGCTCGCGCCTCCTCGCTCTTGCGAGTAGCCTCTGCCGGTTCCCCCACCGCTCCGTGGCGCGCGGCTTCCTCTGCTGCCTCCTTGCTGTGGCGCGCGATTCCCGGAATTGTTTTTCGTCGGGCAATCGTATTGTATGTATCCTACACCACCGCATACATAACATGTCTTTTTTTCTTGGTGTTTGTTCTTTTCAAACGTAAACGCGTTTGATCTTGAATTTTCACTTTCACCATGTCTTTTCTTAAATTCAAATTCCAATTTTGATTTCAAAAATTCCACTGTTTTGTCCTTTTCAGCTAATGCGTCCACAATATCGACCATGTGTGACATACTTTCTGGTAGCGTTAATAAAAAATAATTTAGTTTATCTTCTTTCGTCACATTTTCTCCTGCATTTTTTAATTCATTCACCAATTTTTCAAAGTTATTGTAAAAGTCTGTCGGGTTCTCACATTCATTCATTTTCAAATCGAGCAGTCTTCTTTTACACAATAATTTCACAGCACTACTTTTAACTAAGTAATTTTCATCCAACTTAGCAACTATTTTCTTTGCAGTTTCTTCTGAGATAATTAATTCTAGCTGTGTATTTGTCATACTGTTCACAATATAATTTTTGGCTTTTATTTCTTTCTTTTTCCATTCGATTTCTGTTATTTCTGCCGGTCTTTCATTATGCTCGATAACTTCACTGCACTCTTTAAATTCTAAGAACAATTTCAACTTGTACTTCCATTTGTCGTAATGTGTCCCATCAAATACTTGTAACGTAAATCCTTTGTTTTCCGATGCCATCTCGCTTTCAACAGGAACTTTCTTTTTTACCTCTTTATTTTTAGTATAAAATTCTTCGTCACTTTCACTTTTTATTTCGGCCAACTTTTCTTCGTTATCGCCCATGCGTTTTCCTTTGTTCTCGCGCTTACCACGCGCTCAACTTAAAACACTTTCTTCTTGTTTGCCCGCACTATCGCATCACACTCACTTTTCCGAGGGTCGATGAGTGCGATGAATTTCAAAACCACGGCACCGCTACCATGTTAATAATATGAGCAGATGGGGTTCTTCAAATAACCACTCCGTGAACAGTAACAATAACGAACTTTATTCAACAGCTTCTTCTCCAGTACAGCTCTCTCTCTCTCTCTTACAACCGCTCTGTGTGGAGAGTGACGATCAAGTGAGCTCCCGCTCGCTCTCTCCATATACGCTTACTGCTGTACTTGCGTGATGGCGCTGCGTATGCATTGTCTCTACCTCACACGCTGATATAAATGTATCTCATATTCTAACAAATCTTTTTATGATAAATATTCTCTTGTGAGTGCTTTATACTCCATTTTGGTACCCTCACAAAACAAGCAGCACACTTTTCTGAAAAAAAACTCAGTAATGAAAAACGAAATTTATCGTCAATTTTTAACATTTTCATATTTTTTTCATAATTTTTTCATATTTTTTTCATATTTTTTTCATATTTTTTTGCATAAATGCACACACTTTTAACATACATATTATGTGATTCGATGAATATTTCAGAAAAAATTTGGAACGTTGTGATTAGTTATTATCCTGGTAGTGCCACAATTTTCTAAATAGACACATACTAATCTACTTTGCTACTATAATACTCTTACCACGCCTTGGCTTAAGACTTGTACTTCGACGATAGAGGGGTTGAACAGAAACAGCAACAGCAACAACAATCGCTGACTCACAAACCTCTATTCGCTCTGTGCATCTGGTTGGAGAGGATAAGAGAATCGATCTAAGCGCCCATGGTGGCGTAAAGTGTCAGCTTTGCAGGCTATTGAGTATATTACTATATATACAGAAAATAACCTCATAAATACATAGAAAACAAGTGTTTATATATAAATTGACATTTTGACACTTGTCTTCGTAAAATAATATTATATTTATACAACTACATATGTTATACAAATGGCATTATGAATTATGTATGTGGTTACGCAGTTGTATCGATTATTTAATTATTTCCTATATAAGCTGATGCTATTTAGTCTGAGAGCTGTGACCGATTCCCGGCACCAGATGTCGCATCCAGGGGTCGCCATGGCGTATGCACATAGCGAATAGCACTCATTGTTGGAGCAATATTGCCTCAAGGTTCTTGGCCATATGACGCATGCCTCAACAGTATGCGCGATTGTTACTATGCTCCTGCTCTATCGCTCTGAGCTCCGACGCAAGCGTACCTCCTTGCGAGTTCCCGCACGAAAGTGTCCAAATTACCACAAGCGAGTAGGGTAAGAGACCGTATTAGTGTGCCCTTAAAGCAGGCGACAGTCCGTATTAGTGAAACTTTTTACCTTCCGATTATTAACAAATAATACATCAAACCGAGTAATTTATGGAGTAAATCGTCTTTTTACTGCTTCTTGTAATAGTCTTTCGTTATTTTTAAGGTTAGAACCTTTTATTTATATCAGAAATTCCAAAAAGGGCACACAAATACGGACAGGCACACTAACAGGGATCAATACCCTAGTGTGCAACGATCCGGTACCACCATCTGTGTGTCCTGCCAGCGCTGCTTCCATGCGGCCTACCTGCGTACGACGAGCTCGTTGCGGTATTGCAACCAACACCTGCATTACAGCGGCTCAGCAGCTAGTCCGGCACCTCCCCCCCTTCCTCCTGCGGCTATCATCGCCCGAGTCCCGCGAACCGTCTCACGTGATCACGCGTACCGTTAGCCAACACTCTGCAAAGAGGTGGTCCTCGACTCCATCAGCTCGACGCCGACAAGAGACTGAGAAATGAAGAAACGACACACCTTATAGTGCTTCTACGAGTAGCTAAACAAATCGCATAACACCATGCGCGGGAATGGCACAGCAGCACTACTAATAGCTCTCTAGCTACAGCAACACATGCCGGTTATCGTCGGCCGGCTCCCCTGGAACTCGTCAGAGCTGAGCAAGGATTGGACCACGCGGCCTCTCCCGCAAGTGCCACAGTAACTTAGCAGCCACAGTAACTTAGCAGCTCCAGCAAGCGCTCTTCTTTACACTCGTCTGTCCATCTACTGATGACGACATTCTCCGAAGATCCCAAGGGCTAAAGAACCTGGAATGCCAGACTATCTTCGAGGCAGGGGGAGCGCAAAGCTCACGGTTGATGCATTCTGGTCCGACTCTGTGCATAAACGTTTGAAGAGCCCAACAAAAGAGCTTGGTTATCAACGATCTATTTTCAAGAATCTGACCGTGTTCACGCGGCTAAAGCCCCAGTCCTAACTATCACAAAACCGTGCACCCAGACTCCAACCCCCAAGCGCCGAAATCTTTATCGCCTGCCACACCAATGTAAATGGCCTATTTCCGTCTCGCTTTGCCCTCCTCGAGGCCACAATTTCCGAGTCATATTTCAACGCCATTGCGATTAGTGAAACTAAAATAGACTCGCTCGCGAACAACTCGCACCTTGCTTTTGACGAGTTTAATTTTTTCCATATTGACAGAAAGAGAATGGGCGGTGGTGGTATTGGCCTTTACGTCCGCGAGACCTATATCATCCTAGCTAGCTCTGACCTGCCGTTCAGCACCCCCGAATTCATTATATGCAAAATCAAAAAGGACCAGATTAAAATTTTTTGCCGTCGTATAACGACGATCCTACGTTGCCTCCCAATCCACTTCTTCAAGTGCCTCGAAAATGAACTCGATCATCACCGCCGGCGAATTCAATATGAATGTGCCCCCCCCCCCCCCCCGACTCACCAGAAGCAATTCACCTCGATAATTTCATCAGCGCCAATTCACTCTCCCTTGTCCCACCCATGACCAGTGCTGGCGAGACTCACATGCCTGGATTGATCTTTTTATAGCAAAAAATGGCGATCATGTCCTCTCTTACTCGATGTCAAGCATCCATTACGGGGCACGATTTCATTGATACATCACTCGCCTGTGCCAAACCGCCATCGACTGAAAGGTGATGATTTTCGCTGACGACACTTCTTCCCGTCTGATTTTTACCAAGCACTCAATATCATACTAAACGCCCAAGCGATCGCAGACTGGATCCGAGCCAATGTCCTCACTCTTAACTCTGAGCGCGGAATCTTGGTGTGACTTTCACTAACTTCATCGATTGGCAGATTCATCATACACGTTACACGAGTAAAGTTTTCGGCACGCTCTTCATCCTGCGTTTTTTCGCCATGTCCTCTCGAGGAACATCAGAAAGCACCTCGTAGAGACTCTTGCTTTATCGCTGCTTGAACTATGCGTCACCGGTTTACGACCATCTCGACAAGGAGCATTTGCAATTACTGCGCTTGAACTCTGGTCTATTCTCTCGAGAGATGTCATCACAGTAATGGGCACTGTGATGAGGATATACGTTGATTTAAATTGTTCATTTCAAAAGATCTCGTCAATAATACATGTTAACTGTAAACTCGTCGGAGTACCGTTATATTACTATAGTAGTGTTTTATTATGTTATATTACATTATTATACACCACTTCATGTTTTATTATATATTGTTAAATTAATTTCTAAAAAAATCTGCATGTAATTTATTGTTGTGCCATTCGGCCTCTGCCTTGGTGAAATAAAATGCTATCAATCTCTCTCTCTCTCTCTCTCTCTCTCTCTCTCTCTCTCTCTCTCTCTCTCTCTCTCTCTCTCTCTCTCTCTCTCTCTCTCTCTCTCTCTCTCTCTCTCTCTCTCTCTCTCTCTCTCTCTCTCTCTCTCTCTCTCTCTCTCTCTCTCTCTCTCTCTCTCTCTCTCTCTCTCTCTCTCTCTCTCTCTCTCTGTCTCGCTTCGTGACAGGCACCAAAATATTTGAGCACATTTCCTCTGATTACGTTGATCTGGGAATATTACCGCTGAATGTTAGACGCGAGTATGCAATTTTAACATTCTTAGCAGGTATCTTAAAGAGTGGTAATCCACCTTACTTAGCTGCGTACTTTCATTTTTTGAACCCAGATCGAGCGGGTTGTAAGAGAGGCTCGTCGCTCGAGCTTAAGACTGCTGGGTTTAAGAAAGAGTATATGTGACACTCTTTTCGTATAGGCGCTACCTATCTGTGGAATAAGTTACCCCATGCGCTGCGTCAGCTCTATATCAAACCCTGTTTTAAATACAGACTTTTCGATTATGTGATTAACCGGGCTCGTTAATGTTCTGTTACCTATGCGCTTTTATTGTATATTGTTATATATTGTTGTATTTTACTTTTTTATTTTTAATTTTTAATTTTTTATTTATTTATTTGTATGTTTAAACCACATGTAAACAGCGATTTTTGTTATTATATGTATCATTACATGTATAATGTATTATTTTATACTGTACTGGCTATCTTGGACCATGAGTCCCTAGCCGATTTATTTTTTAATAAATTCAAATTAAAAAATTCTCTCTCTCTCTCTCTCTCTCTCTCTCTCTCTCTCTCTCTCTCTCTCTCTCTCTCTCTCTTGATCATAGTTGACATAAAATCGGTCGGTACCATTAGTTTCATTGATTCTTTTGTAATGTAGAAAGAATTTTTTCTTGATGCCCTGGTGGAAAGTACGTGGTTTCGCCATTGTTTTCGATGGCGAAAGAAGGACATTTAACCATTGATTCTGAGTTGGTAACTAGGCAACTGTAGACTTTATTAATAGATTGTTTTAGAGGTTTTGTCAAGATATTCAAAGTCATTAACCTATATTTACAACAAAAACTATCACTTCTGATCATCAAGGTACACCCGATGGACATTGATTCTATCAATGCATGTCCCGTTAGTGGCACTTACACATAACCTTTTGAATTTTCATATCATTTTCGAGGTATGTTAACGATTTAAATATTATGTGTGACAGTCACTAACAGGGTATGCATTGTCAGAATCAATGCGGCCCATCGGGTATACAAGTGATTTATATTGCTTTAATTTGCGAAATGGATAAAAGATTGTTCGTTAATAATGTCGCACTTTTTGTGAGAATTTCTTCTTGAGTGATCATTTATTTTTTCAGATACAAATAAAGTAGTTGACTTTGTTGCTGCAAATGGAGCAAAAGTACAGCATATTTAATAATTGTACGTGTAACAATTGTAACAATTGCACGTAAAATAAAAATATTTTACATAATCTTCAATAAAATTCACTTATTAAAATTATGCACGTGATGTTTTCGATGCCCGCCCCCCGACCAGCAGCACTCGCTGCGCTCGTGCCGCAAATGTCGGGGGCGGGCATCAAACTCAATGCTCTCGAGCCCGTCGGGTGCGTTATCATTGTCAGTGGCAAACGTACTTTCCACCGGACATCAAGAAAAATAGTATACGGTACACGAGACGAAACTTCACGCAGTGGCGGAACTTCAACTTTCGTCACTTGCACCGTAATGTACTATACTTGTACAGACTGATTCTCCCTCTCATTATTAGTCAAAAAGTAATTGAGATATAAAATATGTATAAAATCATGTTCATTGAATAATTTATAGTAACTTTATGTATTTTTAGATAACCTACATGGAGACACGAGGGGGATCTATGCCCCAAAAAATGTTGGCTTATATTTTGAAAGAAATCATAAGTTTCAATTTGGCAGCATCTTACTCGTGGACTGGAAGAAGTTCGGGGTCAAAACCGTTTCAAACATTAAGAATTGCTAAGTGCATGATAAGTTAGTTACAGTGTATTTCTTTTATTATCAGTTATTAATTTTACTAGACAACAGGGTCGACACACAATAAGAATAGTTAATTTGCAGCGTAAACTTATTTTTTTTTTTTTGTAATATAACCACTATTTTCGCTTTTTTTACCTATTAAGCGGTACTAAAGTGCCCGTTTTTACACTAGCAGGCGAAAACAGTTGTCAGAAAGCGTTTTTCATTTTTTATCATCCACTACAGTACTTTTGTGTCTGGTCACAGTATAGAATAATAATGTAAGTTAGTGCAGAGAAACTAACATCTAGTTAACATTTTATAGCCTGAAAAGTGGGAAACGTAAAAAATATTTGAATATTCGACTATTGCGTGAAATATTATATATTATCAAAATCCATAACATATCACAAGTTTTCTTAGTATTGTCTTGATACTATAATACTGAATTCGTTTTGCGTTCTCTACTAGTGCGGCGCGGGAGCGCAAAATCATGGTATTTCTAACTCGTGTTTAAGCTACTAACATGAACCTAAAAAAATATTTAATAAGCGTAACCGATGTATTTTTTCCTCAGCTTTACAATGGCGTAGGCAGTTGTTCCACAATTTCCAATTTTTACCTCACAAAATCATAGAACATATAATATTTCGGAAAGTACATTTATAATATTTTTTTGTAGGTATAAAAATAAGCATATATATATTTTACATAAAAAAAGACATTTCCCAGAGAGTATCAAGCTGATTCCTTTTAGAAACATACCGCGAAAGCGTAGACGCAACGCTGCTTCAGCTCGCGTAACTACCAAGGCCCACCGCGCTGCACTGGGAGAGTTGAAGCGAAACGCCTCACATAGAAACAATTACAATTAAATGTATTTTAAAATAAACTATGTCATTTCAGAGGCTGTGCAAAATAAACATCAGGTGAACGACAAGGTCATCGCTGACTACATCAGCGATTGGTTTGCGCAAGCTAAACAAAAAGCTATCAAGAGAAAACACGTGTAAGATAATAAGGATTTCAATATAATCTTAACTCTTTAAAAATTAAGTTCAACCAAAACTTTCTAGACAAATGAGCGATTCTTCAAATAGGTAAAAAAAAAAAAAAAAAAGATAACTCCGGAAACCTTTTTTTAAATGAAAAATCAAGATCGTTTGAAATTTTGTTATCTATCCAGTATTTGAGCTGTAGAACAAGAATTGATAGGTAGCTTACTCATTAATGGAACGTTCTTTGTTAAAAAATTAACTTGTAAAAAAAGTCGACAGAGTTACATAATTATGATTAGATCAGAATGAAAGATTTATGGTATAGTTATCTAGAATAAGCATAATAAGTTTCATCTTGAGAAAATTTAAAATTTATTTATCAATAACGGTGTGTGTGTATATATCTTCCTATACTATATAGTTATCCGCATTTTTTTCTTACGACCTAGCTGCTCCCCATCCGTCCCTACCCCCGCTCACTAAAATAACGTTAAAATGTCTCTAGAAACCGTAGTTTTTTATGGGGCCGCTCCCCATCTGCTCCCATCAATTATTGGTCGTAGCCGCACCCCTTCTGCTCCCCTTTCCCCTCCTTATCCTCTACTCATCCGCTCCCCCAGCCGCTCCCCTTTTTACTCCTCAAAAGTGACAATTTTAAGCTGCACCCCCCGCTCCCCTTCCGCTCCCCCCCGCTCCACATACGCTCCCCATCAGCTTCTTTTTACAATAGATCGTAGCTGTTTCTTCTTTTCCATTTCTTTTTCCTACTTAGATTCTGCTTGGTTCTCAATGGCTTAATTAACTCACGTATCTAGACGCGAGGACGAAGATCGCCATATCTCGGCGCGAAGACGAAGTACGACGTATCTCGCCGCGAGGATGAAGAAGGACATATCTAGGCGCGAGGACGATGAACGACGTATATCGGCTCAATTCTCAATTTTAATCGCACCCCCCCCCCCCCCCCCCCACGCGCCACCATCAACTGCTGCCCCTTAGCTCCCCTAAAAACACAGTGGAAATCCGTCTCTATCTAAGAATTTTAGTATCATCAAAGACTCTTCAATTCCCGCCCTCACCCCCCCCGCCGCATCAATTTCCCCCCACATTCCCCCCTCACTGGCCTATGGCCCGCCCTCAATAGCCACCGCAATACAGGCGTAAAAACAGAGTCAGAGATACAGAGGCGTAGAGACAGACGCGTAGAGACGAATATCGATTAGTTTAATCGAAAATGACAATAGCAATTAAACAAAAGATGAAAAGATAGGCACGTAGTGAAGAATACAATGCTAAGATAAATAAAGAATGGAAACAAAAGCAAAAATTGAAGAAGCTAAAAGGACAAAAGTATTAAAATAAAAAATTAATAGGCAGAAAATAAGTCCAGAAGAAAAAGAAGAATTCAACAAAATAAGAAGAACAAAAGCAAAAACATTAACTGTTGCTGCAACTTTTGCTTCCTCAAAGAGGAAGCTTTGTAACGGTGAAAAATATTTTTGAAAAAAAAAAAATGTTCAAAAACAAGTTTTAAGACTTTTGGTGCTAAAATCCGTTGTATTTGATAACAAAAATTTTCGTGTCAGTGTGTGTATGTGCGTGTGCGTGTGCGCGTGTGTGTACAGGCGATATCTTTTGAACCGATCTAAAGACCGAGCATAGAGAGAGCATAATCTTCTTTTTGATTTCATCAAGTTTCTTTTTTTTATAACCAAAAAACGACTTTGAATTTTCCGTTTCTTTGATTTTTTAATTTGTTACAGCCAGTATTACTTAATAAAATAAATTCTTCTTAAAAGATCGTTAAATTACCTACAATTTCTTTTTTTTAAATTTAAATTATCTATAGCCTGTCATCTGTTATTAATAAAATATGGTTTATAATTCTTTAATTAATATCTCAAAAACTTTTTCATTTATCCACTCAAAATTTTTACCACTTATTACACTTATCGAGTACAACATTGTATTAAGGACGTTCTCTTGGTTGAAACAGCAGTTTTCGAATTTTTAACTTTCAAATAATGTTTAATTAATTTAATAATCCAGTAGTAAGTACATATAACAAATATACATTAGACGGAACATAAAACAATTTTTTTCAAACGAATTCAGGCAATAGTTACTATGATATTGTTAAAGTTAAAGACAAAAACTTCAATAAGTTACCTAATTTTTTTTCTTTCTTATCCAATCTTAAAGAAATAAAGCTTATTTTGTTCGTTAAGAAATTTCAGGGGGAGTATCTATGGGAAAATTTATAATACGAGTTACCAGTATGGCGCAATATCAATTTGTTTAAGAAAAGTAAGTCAAGTTTTAATAAACAAATTGATATTACGTTGTATTGGTAACTCGTATCATAAATTTTCCCATCGATACGCCCTCTGAAATTTCTTAACGAACAAAATAAGTAGTAAAAGTCAATGAATCGTTTTGAAATTAGGCAGAGAATTAGCTTTTTAATATCTAATGAATCAGTTCTTTGCCCAAAAAAATCTGACTGTTGTGACCAAAGATATTTGAGGTTAACATTTTTTTTATAAATTTCTTATATTTGCATTTTTAAAAAGAATATTCGATTGATTGACTCAAAACTTCTACCACTTATTACACTTGTCGAGTACAACATTGCGTTAAAATTTGAAGAGGTTATGTTGATTTCTTTCTGAGAAAAAAATTATTTTTTATAACAATTGCTTTTTCTTTCTTTTACAATAACAGTAGTAAAAATCAATGAATCGTTTTAAAGTTTGGCAGAGAATGAGCTTTTTTTATATTTAAGGATTCAGTTCTTTGCCAAAAAAAAAAAAAATTTTGACTGTTGTGACCATAGATATTTTACAGTTTTATGAAATTCATGGAATGTATACATATTTTGACGGTGAATTTTTTTTTTTTATTTTTAATTTTAGGTAAGTGGCCACTATATATAGGTATACCTTAGCCATAGCCAACATGGCGCAGACAAGCCAGTTCTATAATACAGCGTTAGAGCCTGGCCAACGATAGTTCACGTCGCCACCATGAGGGTAGCATGAAAGATGTAAAATAAAAAAAAAACGCAATAAAGGATGGTATTCAGTGGAAGGATTTTTTTTGTATTAAATAAAATTGTTTAACAAACAACAAAGAATAACAAAGAAGATAGTTTTATTTCTTAATAAAGTTTCGTTGTTAAAAATTTAATTTTGGTTTTTAAATTTAAAAAATGGAATCCACAAATTAGTTTGAGGAAGCATCTTGCCAATGAATTGGCAGCGATTTTTTATTGATGGCGCTGGAGATAGTGGACAAATTTATTTATTAAACTCATTAATTACTGATTTAAATAACGCAAACATCAATGTTTTACCTGTAGCATGGACTAGAATAGTAGTCAATTTATTATTAAATGGAAAAACTTCACATGTAACGTTTAAATTACCATTAAATATTACTGAAGATACAGCTTGGAATATAGAACCTAATTCGAAGTATGGAAAAACACTACAAAATATTCACGTTATTATTTGTGATGAAATAACAATGACATCAAAACATGCATTTGAAGCTGTAGGCATTATTTAGAGAGTTTTGTAAAAATAATATTATTTTTGGAGGGAAAGCAATGATTGTTTCTGGAGATTTTCGAGAAACATTACCTGTAGTTAAGGGGGTATAGACCTATAGGCCTTAGAGACCAAAACCACTTGAAAAAATAAAATAAAATATAATTAGTTATATATATTAATATTATATTATGAGTAGGCACAATTTCTGATAAAATAGCCCAAGATATAATCCGTAGACCAATTTTACTCACAAGGAAACCACCCCACCCGACCTCACCGATTTTGATAATTATTGGATATATTGTAGTACTTGAAAAAATATTCGACACGTATTTTTTTTTATCGGCCCATAGGGAGACTTTTAAGGTATGAAATCCACCCCAAAGTCAACCCTCACAATTTGTTTTTTAGTATTTCTCAGCATGTAATGAATATTTTTGAAAAAAAAATCAGTTGGAAAATATTACTCTTAAAAAACTTCAAGTATGAGTAGTATTTATGACCAAAGGGGTTGCAACCCTTATTTCTTAATTAAAAAAAAACTACATTTTTTATTAATATTTTTTTATAAATATCGAGGTTTAGTTTAAAAAAATTATAAAAAGTAGTTTTGTGAACAGTATCGGACATTAGTGTTGACGTGTTTTGGGATTTTTCAAAAATCAACCCCTAACTATCCCTTACAGTGATAGACCATGTATAAGTGATGACAAAATTTTTTTTTCCTTAACCAATGTGTAAAATAAGCGTAATTTGTAAGAAATAAAAATATATTTAATTGATTTTATTTATTAGGAGTACCAAAAAGATGAAAAAAGCTACCCCCAAAAGTGAATACCGAATATATTAGCATTTCTCATTAAAATTCTTTATTAAGAAAAAAAAAGCGCCGCCAATTCATTGGCACGTAACTTCCTCAAACTTAATTTATTGATTCATTTAATTAATTTTTAATTCCAATATTTAAAATTTAATACTTTAGAAAGACAGAAATAACAAAACTCCAAAATAATTTATTCAAATTTTTATAGATTATACATTTCCATAAAATTTCACATACATAAAATATATATCACAATTGCCTATAAATTTGCAACTGATATTTAGAGCTCTATGTATTTGAATGTAATTTATAGCATTCGAAACATAATTAAATTACCTATATTTTCTAAAAAAAATTAATTTTCTAGCTATCACGGTTCTTTTGTTATTAAGAGAAATGTAAAAATTTAAAAATTTTAAAAAAATCCGCAAGAAATAGATTTTAAATATGCCTAGAAAAATTTTAACCTCAAATATCTCTGAAATTTATGAACCAATCACTTTGCCAAAAGAACTCATCCGAGAACTATCAATAATATACCTCTACAATGAATTTTGAAGCGAATAAGACAATTTTACTCTTGTAATAGGAACTCTTGGAACATATAAAACTCATTTTTTTTCATTTTTCAATTTTTACGTTTTTGTTAATAACAAAAGAACCGTGATAGCTAGAGAAGTAATTTTTTTTATAAAATATAGATAATTTAATTCTCTTTCGAATACCACCCACCCCATTTAGATACATAGAGCCGTTCTCAAGAAATTACGATTTAAAAAAAATTGAAAAAAATTTTAACCTCAAATATCTTCGAAATTTATGGATCAATCCTTTTGCCCAAAGAACTCACTCGATTGGTGTACAAAATCTACCCCTACAAAGAATTTCAAAGTGATTAAGCCAATTTTACTATAGTTATTGAACGACAAAAAAAAAATCATTTTTTTTTATAAATTATTTTTTTTCTCAAAAAATAATGAATAAAAAAACCTAAAAATTTAGTAAGTTATAGTAATTAATATCCTTTATAACCAAAAAAATATTCATGTTAATATCTGTTTTTAATTTCGAAATATAACCTATTCTCATTAAAAATATTACTTATGTCGACTGCAATTTAATATCAACTGATAAGAATTTTTCCATCGGTCTTACAGTCTTACAAATTAAATTAAAATAATTAATATTTATGGCAGTCAGATTGCCCTTGTTTATAATCACCCCCGCAGAATCTGAAATAAAAACTTAATTAAAATCTGGAAAAAACTTTGTTAGCAAAGGACGATCTGACTGCCCACCACCACCACATTGTCCGACGTTATTAAATTGCAGTCGACATAAGTAATATTTTTAATGATAAAACTAAGGTCTATTAAAGGTGGGGTAAAATGTTTTTTAGAGATATATATGGGATTTATGGGAAGGTGGTAAAAGATTATTGCTCAAAATGGGTAAAAATGGTTTTAAGGATTGTAATTTTAAAGGAACAACTCACTTTTCTTCTAAGGTGTAAAAAATCAAATATTTTTCCTAAACATATTGGAAAAAAATTTGATGATAAGGGTTTTTATCGGGATTACAATAAAAGAGTTTCTTATGATCTACGGAAAAATATTTTCTTTTTCAAAAATAAATTACTTAACTTAGAAATTAGAGATTTGAATTTTGAAATTAATCGTTTGAATAAATATTTATTAGAGCTTGAAAGATATTTATATAATAAAATAGAACAGAATGATTTGCAAGAATTTTTTCGTGGTCAAAAGAGGCACTTTGAAAAAGTAAAATATAATCATAGGAGTAAATTAAAAAGAAAATTTGAATATTTAAAGCATAGAAAACACTCTCAGGTCAATCAAACTAACAATGTTAATAAGGATTGGTTTAGAAATTTAACTGACAAAGTAATACCAGAAGAAGTGGTAAATATCATGTCAAAGGGTGCTAAATTTGGAATATCATATTCAAGTAAATCTCTTCCGATCAAGAATATCATCGCTGAGGTAGAAAGTAGTATGAGTAGTTTTAATCTGGAGTTTAAAAAAGAATGTAGGCGTTCTTTAGTTAAAGTTGTTGATAATTTTAAAAGAGAACATAGATTTGATAATTATTTGAATAGTAATTTATTCCATGAATTAAAAATAACGAAGAAATTCTTGAGAGAGAATCCGAATATGATCTTCCAAAAAGCAGATAAAGGAAATGTAACTGTAGTTTCGGATAAAAGGGATTATATTAATAAAATTCAACTTATGTTGGAGGATGATACCACTTATGTGAAAATTAGGAATCCACATATCAATAGACTACAAGATAAATTGAAAGAATTATTGATGCATTGGAAAACAAAAGCTTATATTAAAGATAGTATGTTTAAATATTTAAAATGTGAAAATGGCACTGTAGCTAAATGTTATGGGCTTCCTAAGATTCACAAAGAACAGTTGACATATAGAATAATAATATCATCGATAAATTTTCCGACGTATAGACTTGCTAGATTTTTGTCTAATATATTGTTCAAGATAGTGGGTAAAACAAATTCATATATTAAAGATAGTTGGAGTTTTTATGGTATAATGAAAGATATTATTATTCCGAATGATCATAGGATGGTTTCATTGGATGTAGTATCTTTGTTTACAAATATACCTTTAGAGTTGTTGAATGATATTATACAAGATAAATGGTCTGAAATTAAAGTACATACTAGTTTAACAAAAGATGAATTTATAAAGGCACTTAATTTGGTTTTTAAAAACACAATTTTTTCTTTTGATAATAGTCTATATGAACAAAGATATGGTTGTCCAATGGGATCACCTTTGTCACCTGTTATAGCCAATTTAGTAATGGAAAAATTGGAAAGTATTGCTTTGTCTAAGTTGGTTTTTCAGCCAATTATTTTTAAAAGATATGTTGATGACATTTTTGCAGTTGTACCAGAATGTTTTGTGGATGAAATGGTGGATGTGTTTAATTCTATCCATGATAGAATTAAATTCACAAAAGAAGTTGAGAAAGATTATCAATTGAGTTTTTTAGATATTAGAGTCATTAGAGGTAATAATAATAGAGTGAAATTAGATTGGTATAGAAAACCTACATGGTCAGGTAGATTTTTAAATTTTGATTCTCACCACCAATTCGGAAACAAGACAGGTGCGATCAAAGGTGTCATTGACAGAGCGATTAAATTGTCACATAAAGATTTTAGGAAAAAGAATTTAAATTTAGTTAGAGAAACATTTATTAAAAATAGTTATCCCGTAAAATTTATTGATAAAATGATTGAAGAGAGAGTGTGGGAAATTTATAATGGTGGATTGAAGCAGCGGGTAGATAATCAAACAAGGAATAGAAATGGAAAGAATGCATATTTTAGTTTACCATATGTTAGAGGTTTGTCGGAAAGGATTAGAAGGGTTTTTAGTAAACATAATATTCAAGTTTTCTTTAGAAATGATAATAATTTAGAAAGGTTATTTAGTAATTGTAAAGACAAGGATGATAAATGTTTGAAATCGGGAGTTGTTTATAAAATTAATTGTAGGGATTGTAATGGTTGTTATATTGGTCAAACGGGTAGATATTTGAAAAAGAGAATATATGAACATCAATATAGTTTACGCAGCTCAAGTTGTACATCGGGTTTGAAAGAACATTGTTTAAATAGTTTGCATTCTTTCGATTTTGGGAGTGTGGATATTTTGGAACAGGGGATTAAGAATAAATATAAGAGGGAAAGCCTTGAAAGTATTCACATTCTAAGAAATCGGAATAATGTAAATTTAATGATAGAGTCAAGTAAATTAGATAACATTTATCATTCTTTATTAATTTAAGTGAGAATGGCAAGTTGGAGAGGGGAATGTGGAGGGTGGTGGGGTAAGAGAAAAGAAGGGGTATGGGTGCATGGTATATAAGGAGGTGTATCGCGGGTTTTATTTCAGTCCCTGAGGAGGAGCCGGAGCAGGCTCGAAACGTCGGACAATGTGGTGGTGGTGGGCAGTCAGATCGTCCTTTGCTAACAAAGTTTTTTCCAGATTTTAATTAAGTTTTTATTTCAGATTCTGCGGGGGTGATTATAAACAAGGGCAATCTGACTGCCATAAATATTAATTATTTTAATTTAATTTGTAAGACTGTAAGACCGATGGAAAAATTCTTATCAGTTGATATTAAATTGCAGTCGACATAAGTAATATTTTTAATGATAAAACTAAGGTCTATTAAAGGTGGGGTAAAATGTTTTTTAGAGATATATATGGGATTTATGGGAAGGTGGTAAAAGATTATTGCTCAAAATGGGTAAAAATGGTTTTAAGGATTGTAATTTTAAAGGAACAACTCACTTTTCTTCTAAGGTGTAAAAAATCAAATATTTTTCCTAAACATATTGGAAAAAAATTTGATGATAAGGGTTTTTATCGGGATTACAATAAAAGAGTTTCTTATGATCTACGGAAAAATATTTTCTTTTTCAAAAATAAATTACTTAACTTAGAAATTAGAGATTTGAATTTTGAAATTAATCGTTTGAATAAATATTTATTAGAGCTTGAAAGATATTTATATAATAAAATAGAACAGAATGATTTGCAAGAATTTTTTCGTGGTCAAAAGAGGCACTTTGAAAAAGTAAAATATAATCATAGGAGTAAATTAAAAAGAAAATTTGAATATTTAAAGCATAGAAAACACTCTCAGGTCAATCAAACTAACAATGTTAATAAGGATTGGTTTAGAAATTTAACTGACAAAGTAATACCAGAAGAAGTGGTAAATATCATGTCAAAGGGTGCTAAATTTGGAATATCATATTCAAGTAAATCTCTTCCGATCAAGAATATCATCGCTGAGGTAGAAAGTAGTATGAGTAGTTTTAATCTGGAGTTTAAAAAAGAATGTAGGCGTTCTTTAGTTAAAGTTGTTGATAATTTTAAAAGAGAACATAGATTTGATAATTATTTGAATAGTAATTTATTCCATGAATTAAAAATAACGAAGAAATTCTTGAGAGAGAATCCGAATATGATCTTCCAAAAAGCAGATAAAGGAAATGTAACTGTAGTTTCGGATAAAAGGGATTATATTAATAAAATTCAACTTATGTTGGAGGATGATACCACTTATGTGAAAATTAGGAATCCACATATCAATAGACTACAAGATAAATTGAAAGAATTATTGATGCATTGGAAAACAAAAGCTTATATTAAAGATAGTATGTTTAAATATTTAAAATGTGAAAATGGCACTGTAGCTAAATGTTATGGGCTTCCTAAGATTCACAAAGAACAGTTGACATATAGAATAATAATATCATCGATAAATTTTCCGACGTATAGACTTGCTAGATTTTTGTCTAATATATTGTTCAAGATAGTGGGTAAAACAAATTCATATATTAAAGATAGTTGGAGTTTTTATGGTATAATGAAAGATATTATTATTCCGAATGATCATAGGATGGTTTCATTGGATGTAGTATCTTTGTTTACAAATATACCTTTAGAGTTGTTGAATGATATTATACAAGATAAATGGTCTGAAATTAAAGTACATACTAGTTTAACAAAAGATGAATTTATAAAGGCACTTAATTTGGTTTTTAAAAACACAATTTTTTCTTTTGATAATAGTCTATATGAACAAAGATATGGTTGTCCAATGGGATCACCTTTGTCACCTGTTATAGCCAATTTAGTAATGGAAAAATTGGAAAGTATTGCTTTGTCTAAGTTGGTTTTTCAGCCAATTATTTTTAAAAGATATGTTGATGACATTTTTGCAGTTGTACCAGAATGTTTTGTGGATGAAATGGTGGATGTGTTTAATTCTATCCATGATAGAATTAAATTCACAAAAGAAGTTGAGAAAGATTATCAATTGAGTTTTTTAGATATTAGAGTCATTAGAGGTAATAATAATAGAGTGAAATTAGATTGGTATAGAAAACCTACATGGTCAGGTAGATTTTTAAATTTTGATTCTCACCACCAATTCGGAAACAAGACAGGTGCGATCAAAGGTGTCATTGACAGAGCGATTAAATTGTCACATAAAGATTTTAGGAAAAAGAATTTAAATTTAGTTAGAGAAACATTTATTAAAAATAGTTATCCCGTAAAATTTATTGATAAAATGATTGAAGAGAGAGTGTGGGAAATTTATAATGGTGGATTGAAGCAGCGGGTAGATAATCAAACAAGGAATAGAAATGGAAAGAATGCATATTTTAGTTTACCATATGTTAGAGGTTTGTCGGAAAGGATTAGAAGGGTTTTTAGTAAACATAATATTCAAGTTTTCTTTAGAAATGATAATAATTTAGAAAGGTTATTTAGTAATTGTAAAGACAAGGATGATAAATGTTTGAAATCGGGAGTTGTTTATAAAATTAATTGTAGGGATTGTAATGGTTGTTATATTGGTCAAACGGGTAGATATTTGAAAAAGAGAATATATGAACATCAATATAGTTTACGCAGCTCAAGTTGTACATCGGGTTTGAAAGAACATTGTTTAAATAGTTTGCATTCTTTCGATTTTGGGAGTGTGGATATTTTGGAACAGGGGATTAAGAATAAATATAAGAGGGAAAGCCTTGAAAGTATTCACATTCTAAGAAATCGGAATAATGTAAATTTAATGATAGAGTCAAGTAAATTAGATAACATTTATCATTCTTTATTAATTTAAGTGAGAATGGCAAGTTGGAGAGGGGAATGTGGAGGGTGGTGGGGTAAGAGAAAAGAAGGGGGTATGGGTGCATGGTATATAAGGAGGTGTATCGCGGGTTTTATTTCAGTCCCTGAGGAGGAGCCGGAGCAGGCTCGAAACGTCGGACAATGTGGTGGTGGTGGGCAGTCAGATCGTCCTTTGCTAACAAAGTTTTTTCCAGATTTTAATTAAGTTTTTATTTCAGATTCTGCGGGGGTGATTATAAACAAGGGCAATCTGACTGCCATAAATATTAATTATTTTAATTTAATTTGTAAGACTGTAAGACCGATGGAAAAATTCTTATCAGTTGATATAACCTATTTACAAAAAATTACGTTTTCATCAATAACAAATGACGAAATATAGCTACCGACTTCTTTTTTTTTTTTAAATTGTAGATAATTTTATCCTACATACAGAGAATTCATGATATATAAACAATATTTGTTCTAAATATTAAAAAAATCGAAAAAAAAATTTTGAAAATTAAAAAATGGCTATAAAAAAAAAAATAAATTTTACAAAAATAGAATATTGACCCCAATTGTGGAAGCAAAATCTAAAAAAATGATCACTCTCCCGTTAAAATCGGTCGAGTAGATCGTGAGATATCAGCGTATACGGACATACATACACACACACACACACACACACACACACACACACACACACACACATCCATATGGACATTTTCTAAAAATAGTGTATTTCGATTCCAAATTTGCTAAATAACATTTCTAACACATTATCTCATAAACTTTTTTTTTTACTATCACAAAGCTTCCTCTATGAGGAAGCAATAAAAAATAATTACTGTATGACTGAAAAAGATAATAACATCAATTTTTTAATAAAACCATTGTTTTTTCAGGGGTGGAATCCACTCCTAAAGTTTACCCTTAAAATTTTTTTTTTTAATGCACCTTTTTATTTGATACCATTTGATTGATGGTTTTTAATTAAATCAGGTATGAAAATATTTATCGTAAAAACCCTGATATATAAGGTATATTTATGACCTAGGGACATCGCAATCCTTATTTTATACTTTGAAAAAACTACGATTTTTTATTAATATTTTTATCACAATAATCAGGGTATAAATTCAAAAAAATTATTAAAAGCATTTTCGTTAACAATTTCGAATATGTTTGCGTCTTTCGGAACATATCAATAAACCACCCCTAACTACCTTTAACTACCCCTGACAGTGATAGACCATGTATAAGTGGTGCACAAAATTTTTTTTTTCTTATAAGTCATTCAATATGTAAAATGAGTCTATTTTATAACAAATAAAAATATATTCAATTAATTTTATTTATTAAAGAGTACCAAAGAGGTGAAAAAGATCACCCCCAAGAATAAACGCCTAATGTAACATGAGGTCTAATTATTATTTCAATATAGATACAGACATATTATTATTTGTATATAGATACATTGATATGTGTATGTAGAAGTTATCCTACGTGATACTATATAAAATTGATTAAAAATTATTTTTCATAATAATCTTTATATTTTTCTTTTTTTATTTATTGGTGAATTACAATATATCATTCAACAAATGTTTCACAGAAATGATAATCATCAAAAAAAATGTTGGAAACATAATGACATTTTATACCAACCACATCGCACTATAGCTACGTTGTTACATCCTTCTACTTCGCACTTTATATTGCAAGAATCTCCAAAACTAAAATAAACCGGATTATTAGCTTCAGCTGGTTTTTCATCAATGTAGCCGCTTTTATACCAAGAATATTTAAAAATATTTGTATATCGTGGCGAAGAAAGCTGATTATGCACCAGAGATTGCATTTTTATAATGTTATTTCTTAAATGGAGATTCATATCATAGTCCAGCAAAATCACTTGATCTGAAAGCTGTGGAACGAAGTTCTTCCAGATACGAAATCCGTACACATCGAGTGGTTGGATCTTTCCTGTCGTTCCTGTGGGAATTTTTTTTATATTAACAATTTTGTTCTCCGGCATCGTTTCCTCTATAGCTTTATCACAATGTCCACTCCAAGAATCGAGTAAAAGTATATATTGAGGCCCATACGGGTAAAATACTTCTTTTAACCAAACTTTAAAATAATCTAAAATAAGAAAATGTTATCAAAAATTTTTTCATAATAAACAAAAATATATTCACCTGTAGTTAATTTTCCAGATTTGGATTCCTCTACATGCACATTTGTTGGTCTAACTAAAGAAGATTCTACTATAGGACCAAATTGACCAGTTTTTTCTTTTAATACTAAAAAAAGTGGTGATAAAAGTTTCCCAGTAGCTGATATAGTTGGTTGAATTGCATAACTTTGCGTTGTCGATGAAACTGACTGTAACATGCATTGCACCTGCTTTTCTCCTTCAACTGCTAATGTTCTTCCCGAGTGTATTTCTAATTGAAACCAACTCTGATCTGAATTATAAACATTTGAAATTCCAATTTTTGGTATACACGATTTAACGTCAGTTACAAAAGCAGCAGCTTTAGTTTGAAGTTCTTGATCACCTTCTAATGTTTTTTTAGTGATAAATTTATTTATTTTTCTGGATACTATATGATGAGCTTTTTTAAATTTTAATAACCATTTGCAGAAACTTTAAATCTTACATCTTCAGAGCCGAGCATTTTTTGAGCTTGCAACGCCCATTTACTTACATTGCGATCATGCACTATCGAACCAGCTTCAATAGCAGCTTTTAAATTATCTAAAGTATTGGCAAATTTGCGCAATTTTTTCTCTGTATGTTACACGTTTATAAATTGTTTTCGCCGAACGTTTAAGTTGACTAATGGATGAAAATTTTTTGTATCTGTGTTGTAGAATTTCAAGTTTTAAGTTTTTGTTTTTTCCGCTTCTCCAATATTCTACGGGTCTTTCTTTATAATCAAATGTGATTTCTTCGGCATCATTCGTACACTGATTTGTTGGTGTAAAATCAGGATCGGCAAAGTGATGTTGTACTTCATCTTCAATTATTTGAGCATTAGTATCTTTATAATTTTCGTAGAAATCCAACGTCTCCTCAACAATTATGTCCACATCATTAAACTCATATGTGGCGTCTATTAATATTTCTTTCAGCTTTTCTGACAATTCAATTTCTTTGAAATTAGTGAAAATATGCTAATAATAAATTCACTACGTTCAAAGAGTTAATCTTCATGTTTGAAGCTAAAATTAAATTAAATAAACATCAACAATAAGTTGAAACTCTTTCTTACAATTGCAAAGTTTAACAATAAATAAAAAGCTGCCCAAGCGAAAATAATCTTCCCAAAAAATACGAAATAAAACCATTTAAAAAATTATAGGAGTAATATATCAAAGAATATCATAAATTATCTAACATAAATAACCATATCTTATATGATAAATTATCAAAGAATATCAGGAATTATCAACCATAAATAAGCATCAGATATTATTAGTAATAAAATTTAAATATTAATAATTTTTTATATGTAACAAATTCATTCCAAATTTATACAATAATTATCATACATATTGTCAAATTTGTCAATGATTATCTATAATTATTAACAATTGTCAAAAAGAATTTCCACTAGGGTTATTTACAATTAGTAGAACTACTTTCGGCTGGATGCCTACATCTGAAGTAAGACCAGACTTTTCTTGTAGATTGTGTATTTTAATCATTATTAGTTATTATCTATCACGTCATGATTTTGAAATAAATATAAAATTCAGCATCAAAAATAAACCGCAAAAATATGATCTGACCTCGGATCCAGGCAACTTTTTTTGTAACCTGTGTTATTAATCGAAATAAAAAAAATTCAATATTCATACCATGTAATATTTGATTAATTAAAAAAAATAAAAACGTTCACTATAAAAACTTGAAAACACATTATTTTTAAATTTGATAAAAAATGTTAAATTTGTTAACAGTTGAAGTTTATATTTATTTCAATCAGTGAAAATATTCAAATAAAATAATAAAATTATAGATTGATACATACATGACAGTAATACTTACGTAGTTAACAAAAAATTTTCTTCGTATTCTCATTAATTATATTTTCGGGCTCGACAAATTCGTATGTAAATATGTAAGTGTGTATTTAAGAGTTCAGTACTATATTTAAAAAAAATGCTTTACTTATCTTAAACTGTTGTCAATAATGAATTATAGTAGAATGTTTCTATGAATATACGAAGTTGTTTTCAACGAGCCTTATGTTTGGATAACTAGTCTAAATAGTACCATATCTACATAGCAGCGTCCGGCAACAGCCGGATAAGATAAGGATGCAAAAATAACACATGCCTTTAATCAAGTAAATATTAATATTGGATTAGTTTTTATTTTTTTAATCAAGAATTTTAATGAGAACTGCTGATATATATGGGAGCGTCCAGCAGAAACGGGCCACCGAGCGCGCGCGGTGCCTTTTTTCGCGTAAAAGGCGCTCTGTTTAACTCGTTCATAATCGTATGCTGCGTCTTTGAAAAAAAAATCAAGGACCTATATCGATAGATTTTTTCCTGCTCTTTCCAATGGTGCCATTGTTTTTATTGCGAAACGCTTTCTTCTGGACGAAAACTCGAGTTGAATATTGAAAGCCATTGTTCTCAAAGTATATCATGTTTTTTTTTCAAAATAAACTACACCATTGGAAAGTACAACTCTTAAGCTTCAAAACCCTATCTTGGAGAAGTAGGAGAAATAAAGGGTTTAAAAGTAACAACATGAAAAAGACAGCGCCGAAGGTCCGCGCGAGCCCCTCGCGCCCGTGCGTATGGCATGTTTAAGTGCACGCTCTATTCAATTCGCTAATAATCGTGTACCAAGTCTCTGAAAAAAGAACTAAGGACATATATCGATAGATTTTTTCCTGCTCTTTCCAATGGTGCTATTATTTTTAGTTTCCAAAAATGTTATATTTCCAACTCCTACACGGAAAAAAGTAGGCACGGCTGTGGAGAGAGCAAACGAGCGCGTCGAGACGTGTGCTACTCTGCCCCGCCAGGCGGCGCACAGTGTGCTAATTCGTTATTTTTTGTTCATAAATCGTAGAACTTTTGACAGGAACAAGATACCGAAATAAGACAGGGATTATCTGAAAGGTAATTAAATTACCCAAATAGGAAAATAACTACCAATCGTAAAAAATGACCTTTTGACCTTGAAATTCATGGGCAAAGTCATAACATTATTAAAAAATTGTTTTAATCAGTTCACAAAACACGTAAATGGTTTTTTTATTTTCTACTACATCAAGTTTCTTGCAGCTTTTGGAACGAGGAATTTGAAAATGACCTCGAGAATTTAAATTTAACTCAAGGTCAATGGTAAACATAGACGTAAAGATAGATGAAAATTTTAGCCGTTTTGCATATATACACCCGTGCACACCCGTGCACAGACACGCACGCACACACGCATGCATGCATGCACGCACGCACGCACGCACGCGCGCACACACATACATACACACACACACACACACACACATGCACGGACGCACATTTTTTAAAATAGGATATTTTGACTTCCAATGACTCAAATTAGACCGATAACTCTGTTGTATTAGCTTAAAACTCTTTTTCGTCACTATTAAACCTAGCACTAAACCCTTAAACCCTACACCGTTAAACCCTTCAACGCTAAACCCTTAAACTCAAAACTCTACACCGTTAAACCCTTCAAAGCTAAACCCTTAAACTCTAAACCCTTAAACCCTTGAAAGCTAAACCCTTAAACCCTTGAAAGCTAACCCCTTAAACTCTAAATCCTTAAGCCCTAAACCCTAAACCCTAAAACCTTAAACCCTAAAACCTTAAACCCTTAAACCCTAAACCCTTAAACCCTAAAATATAGTAATAATTACTATATTTTAAATCAATTGTGACAGATTTATTTTATGACGAATTTTAATATAACTTTATCATTTTTTACTATAAGAAGTAACAAAAATTGCTATGGAACACAGTAAAATTTAAAGCATCTATAACAAATATTAGTTTTATCTAAAATTTAGTATGCAATATAACAATATAATACTCTTTACTACTTCTACTGCATTCTTTTTATACAATTAATAATGTAATATTCACATGGTTAATAAATCTGTGTAATTTCAACATAAAAATTTCCAGAACGAATGTAAATAGTTATGCACCTGTGACGTCGGGTGGTCGTATCGATCCCGTTATCGACCGCCTTACGTTGAGTCCTCTTTAGCATCGGCAAGGAAAAATTTTCCTTTTTATTTTTTTTTTGTGTTTTGAACCTTTGTCCGTAGAAAGTGACGGTCAGATTTTATGTAACACAGATGCAAGACACTGCATTCCGGCTTAGTTCCAACGAAAGAGGAAAAAAAACATACAACGCTCGAAAGTGAAAACTATCTTCAGAGGCGAAAGCATTTCCACCTATGTAGAAAAAAAAAGGGAAAGGTTTTACGACTTTACCACGAAAAGCAGGCCACCTCGGCTCTGCACGTGCGCGCCTACGTGACGCCGGAAAGCCATAAAATTTGACCGTTACAAATTCCTTCGACTTTACACATTGCATAATCTATTTTTTATATTTTAAATTTTAGTTAATAAGTCATATTAATTTAAATTTTTCTGGTCACGCTGATCCAAATTTTACGAAAATAGACCTGATAGAAGTATATATAATATATATATATATATATATATATATATATATATATATATATATATATATATATATATATATATATATATATATATATATATATATATATATAACACAAAAAGTATTTTCTCTTATTATTATAAAAATTATAACGTATCGCAATGATATACACAAATTCAGTTATAAATAATAATTATTTTACAAGCGACTTACCAGAATAATTTAGTTTAAATAGAAAGAATATTTGTAAATTTCTAATTTTACTTTTAAATTACTAAGACACTTTAAATTATCTTTAAGAAGTATGTAATATGTGCAAACAATTCCTTTGTTTTAATTTATTTAGGCGTCAATAAGTAAACAATAACAACACACACAACATATACACACTCTAATTAAACACAAATATAAATTACATATTAACTTGTAAGAACATCAAAAAGAAAGAAAAACAACAACGGAAGTTATGTGAAGCGTGCGCAAATTAGAATAATTAATTTAAGTTTAATTAGAAAATAAATTGTTTCTTATGCATATCTAAAATTATTAATGTACATTAAATATTAAGTATAAATTACAAAATAAGCAGGAAAATGGTACAACTAATGTCATCTCTGTAGAAAAACTGAAACTAAAACTGAGGGATGCTCTCTTCCCCCAACAGCCAATTAGCCGCGTCACAGGGCCTTAGGCCCACCCTAATTATAATATCCACGCCGCAGCGGCCAGTCAGCTATCCCCAAAAATATTGTAAACTCCCTCGCGAGGAGTACCCCTGGAACTCAGCGCGTTGAGGGAGGAATGAGGGAGAAAACCGAGTTTAGCTCTTCCCTCATTTCTCCGCCAACGTCAGTTCCTCGCCACCATCAGAGTAGACCAGCAGCAAAAACACCACCACCACATACCACCACCAAAATACTGCAGGAGCAGAAATAAAGCGAGCAAAGTAAGAAAAAAATAATTATTCGCTTTCTACCTTTTATTTTCCCTTCTCCTCTATCATTTTTTACAAGTAGAATTTTGTCCCTCATCTTTCATCTATTTCCGAGGAGTGTTCTGACCGATCTGTGCCGAATGGGCAGATCAGGAGTCGCTTGTCTCCTCAAAACTAACTATTCCTCCTACTAGCGAACTAGATACCAAACGTTTAGAAGACTTGGCCATCCCTAGCTATTGGGTAACACCAGGCTATGAAATAGGCAAAGTGGAAAAGTATCGACGGCCGTCTGGACGTCACATACTTAAATTTTTGGGGGTTCGTCCGGGATATAAGTCACCACAATAAACGTTTGGTTTTTAAACTCTCTCTATTTACCTTTCCTTTTCTAAAACTTTTAATTATTGAAATAAATAAAATATTATAAGAAGGAATAAAAAAAAAATTAAATAAAATAATAACAAATAAAGTGGTGTGTTTAAGCGGAAATATAAGAGGAACTCATTTTTTTTGGTCAACTCTAAAATTATAAAAAAAAAATAAATAAATAAACAAACAAAGAAAAAAATGTGTAGTTAATCAAAAAGTTGAATTAAAACGGCGTAAATGCGGTCAAATACCGTGTCGTAAAAAGAATTAGTTAAGCCCCCAAGCCTCTGAGTCACATTAAGATGACTATGCGAAACGGCCTCTAACTAAGAATAAAATTAAAGAAATTAATCAATTGAAGCGGTCAAATACCGTATTGAAAAAAGAATTAGTTAAGCCCCCAAGCCTCTGAGTCACATTAAGATGACTATGCGAAACGGCCTCTAACTAAGATTAAAATTAAAGAAATTAATCAATTGAAGCGGTCAAATACCGTATTGAAAAAAGAATTAGTTAAGCCCCCAAGCCTCTGAGTCACATTAAGATGACTATGCGAAACGGCCTCTAACTAAGATTAAAATTAAAGAAATTAATCAATTGAAGCGGTCAAATACCGTATTGAAAAAAGAATTAGTTAAGCCCCCAAGCCTCTGAGTCACATTAAGATGACTATGCGAAACGGCCTCTAACTAAAATTAAAATTAAAGAAATTAATCAATTGAAGCGGTCAAATACCGTATTGAAAAAAGAATTAGTTAAGCCCCCAAGCCTCTGAAGTCACATTAAGATGACTATGCGAAACGGCCTCTGAACTAAGATTAAATAAAAAAATTAATCAGTGTAAGCGGTCAAATACCGTAACTGAAACATAAAATAGCTAATGCGGTCAAAAATACCGTGCTGAAAATTTTCATTTGAATTTAGTAATTGTTCTTACACCATTTACGATAAAAAAAAAGAAAAAAAAAACGAAATTGATTATATTTCTTTCTTGACAAAGAAGGGAAGGATAAAATAATAAATATTAAAAGAATAATAATTAATTACGACAAATAGATCAATCAATCAATAAATCTGAAAGTAATTTATCGGCTTCTATAAGTCATGGAAGAAGTTAACTATAAATAAAAATTAAACAACAAAATAATTATTTAGTTGAACAAGTTGATTCCCTATATAGACGCTGGTCAGGATAATAAGGAAGATTCTTGTAATTAAAAAAAAAAAGTGAACAAACATCACGGATTACAGATTAGCTTAACCAAATCAGTTCATAAGGGTTTTCAGCAAATAAATAAACAACACTTCGTTGAAGATACTGAGGTTCTTAAACTAGAAAAGTCCTTGAGGAATTAAAAAATAGAATAATAATTAACAAATAAATAATTGTTAATAATAAATAACAATGAATTAATTAATAATAAATAATTGTTAATAATAAATAATTAAATAAATAATAAATAATTAAATAAATAATAAATAACTAATGTAGTTCTAATAAAATCGTAAATTGCATATTATAGATGAACCCGGAGTGTGAAGGTTACAAAACGGTCCCAGAGAAGAAGAAAAGTACCTGGAGAGCGCGAAAGACGGCCCTGAAGAATTTTAAACGAGGAAAAATTCTCGGAGGCGAAGCCTGGCTATCTCGGGAAGAATTTATTAAACAAAAAAATCAAAGTGAAATAGAAAACTTCACTGATTTATCATTCAATAAAAAGATTGCAATCATAAAGACTAATATCGAATCCTTTCAGAATCAAATACAAGCTCCTGCACCTGCAGATACTTTGCTTCAATTAACTAAAGATGCAGTAAATAAATTAGGGAAGCAACAATTTCGTGATAAATTAATTAAATACTTTAAATCTTATACTAAAAAGGATATTGTCAATGAAGCAATAAAATGCGATAAATAAATTAAAAAAAAAAAAAAAAAAAGAAATATAAAATAAAATAAATAATAATTTTAATCATAAGTTTAGAAACAAAAATCCTATGAGTGGAGATAACCCAAAAAGGATTAAGAGATCAGCAACTAGCACAGACGAAGATTTACAGAAAGAATTAAATTTCTTTAATCGATATGCAAATCGATCTAAAAAACCGCAAGATGCAAATTATATTCCGGAATTGAATCTGGGAACTGTTGCTACAAATCCAGATAATAACGGTAGCGAGTCTGACTCCTCATTTAAGAGCACAGGATCTTTTAACGACACCGGGGATATAACTATCCTAGCTAGCGACAATCTTGACGCTAATTTAAGCATCGTCAACAATACTTCTGTAGAGATTGTCGAGTCAACCGAAGAAATGGCTCCAGTAGCTGAGCAGGGAATTAAGATCAGAGATGCTGTGGAGTTCGTGCGTAAGTTTGACGGGCATAACATACCCATCAACGAGTTCATCGAAGCATGTAACGAAGCAAAAGGTATGATAGATATTGCCTCTGAAAGTGCATTAGTAAAGTTGATTCGCACACGAATTACTGGTGAAGCGCGTCGTACAATTTTAAATGAAGTATTTGAGACAGTTGCAAAGCTAACGCAACATTTTAAGGAATTATATGACTCAGGAGAGACAATCCAGCAGTTGTTTGGCAAGTTGGGATACGAAATTCAACGAGATAACGAAGGTGTAATACCTTTTGCGAATAGACTAAGAGGAATCGGTAGCCGAATCTTCGAATTTAAAAAAAAAGATGGTATCGTTTCCGCAGACGATAAAATAGAAGTGGAGGAGACAATAGTATCTTGTTTTAGACGCGGGCTCAAGCCTCAAATTGAGTCACGCCTTCCACAGGACCTCGCTGCCGACGCAGTAATGAAAACGGCAGTCGAGATAGAAAAGAAATTAAACTCAAGAGCGACATTGCTCGCTTCAGTTGCGAGAAATGATAGCCGCCGGAGATCTGTCTTAGCGTGTGACATTTGCCAGAAAGATGGACATATAGGCAAAGATTGTCCTCGCACACAGAAATTCTGCAAATACTGCAAAAAACCAGGCCACACCGAGGAATATTGCTTTCAAAAGAGCAAAGAAAATCAAGTTGGGACTTGTCAAACCTGCGGCAAGCCAGGACACGATTCAAAGACTTGTTACAGAAATGCCACATGCCAATTATGCGACAAAAAGGGACACACAGCGACTAAATGCAAAAATAAAGGGCCACAATTTACAGGGCCAGTTTGTCAATTATGTCAACAAACGGGACATATAGCAACCGTTTGTAGACAAACACAGAAATCGAATCCTTCTGCTCAAGCGAGGTGCAACTATTGTCAGAGAACAGGTCATGAAGAGGAAATATGTCGTTATAAATTGTTAAGCCAGAAAAATGGCCCGGGAAACGGACGAAATCTCCGTGCATCGAGCGCGGGACAGGAGATTTCGCAAGCCCCAACGCGCTCGCTGAACATGACAAAAATGAACGATCTGATCGGCGAATTACTGCCATTGAATTAAAGCAACATAGAAAATTTATCCCTTATATATCCATAAGATTAGGCAAAAATGATAACCCACTTGACTTGATGCTAGACAGCGGTTCAGAAGTGAATATTATTCGTTTAGGCTTCGTTCCCCCTGAATATAAAATAAATGATAAAATTGTATATAATCTACAAGGAATAGGCTCTAATTCTATACATTCACTTGGTATAATAAGAATTAAAATAGCCAACTATGCTAGTGATTTTG
This sequence comes from Torymus aiolomorphi, assembly GCA_036365515.1. NCBI lineage: Eukaryota > Metazoa > Arthropoda > Insecta > Hymenoptera > Torymidae > Torymus > Torymus aiolomorphi. The sequence goes on along the minus strand of CM070873.1, from coordinate 806,923 downwards.
TTGTAGTACCGCATGATTTTCCTATTATTCACGTTGGTATACTAGGCACTGAGTTCTTGTTGCAAAGTGAAGCAGAAATGAATTTCAGCGAAAAATATTTGAAGATCCAAGATTACAAAATTAAAATGCATCAAGGTAACAATGAAGAATCTAGAGGGAGCTCAATTTCGAGTGTGAGTGTTGATGATATCAGAATATTACCTACGTTACAGGTTGAACATCCCACCACCAATACTAAAGAAACCTTTTTAGTCGATTCAGGCTCAGAGGTCAACCTCATGATGAGTCAGTTTCCGGGTACCTCCCGGAAACGTAATAAATAAGCGTGAAAGAGGTAGCTTAAGGGGAATCAGCAATGAATTTTTTATCACTGAAGGTACAACTGAAATATGTATTCTTGGTATACAAACAACCTTTCACGTTTTATCGGCGAAATATATAATGCCTGAAGTAGGTATTTTGGGCGCTAATTATCTTAATACAGCGAGTGCAATAATAGATTTTGGTAAGAAGATTTTAACAGTAGGAGAAATAGTTAAACTACTACAATTTGGAGTTACTGCAGAGACTGAATTTAATCTATTAAATGATGATATTGACGAATATATTGGTAAGATTCCAGAGGAGTTTATAAATGATTTTAGCGCAGGGCTAAAACACTCTTACAAAATAACCCTTACAGACACCTTTTTAGATTTGGGTTTGGATGAGGAAGATGCTACTTCTTCCTTTGTGGGTTTTAAAAATTTTGAGCCAAGAAAAGTTGAGACTCAGGAGAAATCAATAACGGATCTGCTGAGGTTGGATCATTTAAATGAAATCGAAGCAGATTATGTAAAAAAACTCGCAGAGGAAATGAAGGATGTGTTTTTCTTACCTGGAGACACCCTCGAGGGTACGGATCAAGTAAAACACAGAATACCGACTATTGATGACGATGCTATTAATTCAAAACAATATAAATATCAACACGCGTTAAAGGAAGAAGTCAATAAACAAGTAAAGGACTTATTGGATGCTGGAATAATTAGACCATCGGAATCACCTTACAATACGCCAGTTTGGATAGTTCCTAAAAAGGCTGATTCGCAAGGAAACCCAAGATGGCGTATGGTTTTAGATTTTCGGGAATTAAATAATAAGACTATTGGTGATTCCTACCCCCTTCCCAATATAACGGAGATTTTTGACCAAGTCGGTAGTGCTAAATACTATACTGCACTAGATCTAGCTTCAGGGTTCCATCAAATAAAAATGGATCCTCGAGATGCACATAAAACTGCATTTAGTACACCCTATGGCCATTATGAGTTTGCGAGAATGCCTTTTGGATTAAAAAACGCTCCTGCAACTTTTCAAAGACTAATGGACAATTTGTTGCATGGACTACAAGGAAACGATCTTTTTGTTTACCTTGACGACATTGTGATTTATGCAAATAGTATCGAAGAACATGACCGCAAGTTTAAGCTACTAGCAGCCCGTCTACGTAAAGCAAATCTAAAATTGCAAATTGATAAGTGCGATTTTCTTAGACGTAAAGTGTCTTATTTAGGACACATATTAAGTGAAGAAGGTCTGAGTCCAGATCCCAAGAAAATTGAAGCGGTAAAAGGTTTTCCAATCCCTAAGAATGTAAAAAATATCCGCCAATTTTTAGGATTAGCTGGTTATTATAGACGCTTCATCAAGGATTTTGCAAAAATTGTAAAACCCTTGACTATTTTGTTACAAAAGGAAAAAGGTTTTGATTGGGACACTAAGGCTCAAGAGTCATTTGAAATTCTTAAAGAATTATTGTGTAACGCTCCGTTGTTACAATTCCCTGATTTAGGAAAACCTTATAAGATCACAACTGATGCATCAGGTTTTGCAATTGGAGGCGTGCTATCGCAAGGTGAAATTGGCAAAGATCGCCCAATCGCATATGTATCACGCGCATTAAGAGACGCAGAGCTAAACTATGAAGTCTATGAAAAAGAGGCTCTTGCAGTAATTTATTCGGTACAAATGTTCAGAAGTTATGTGTATGGAAGGAACATCACAATAATTACAGATCATCAACCTTTAGTATGGTTTAAAACAGCTGATTTAAATACACGCGTGCAGAAATGGAGGTTTAAACTGTCGGAGTACGATTATGCAATTATTTACAAACCAGGAAAATTAAATCCTAATGCAGACGCACTTTCTAGAAATCCTATAGAAAACGCAGATGTTAATGTAGTAACTAGAGCAAAAGCAAAAGAATTAGATGAAATAGAAAATGTTAAAACAAATAATATACCAATTAATTCAAATCAACCTAAAGATAAATAAAAAAAATCAAATACAAAACAAAAAAAAGAAATCAACAAGGAAAAGATTGAAGGTAATAAAATTAATCAAAATCGTTATACTAAAAGACAGGCAAATAAGCCAGAATATTACGAAAGTGATATCTCAGATAGTGAAACAGAAGCACAACCTGTAAAACCATCAAGCCTTCCAAAAATTGTAAGAAACGATGTTGACGAGCAGTTAATTTCACCCGAATAATCTAACTGCGAAAGTACTGATGAACTCGATCAAACGCCAAGCAAATACATAGAATCCAAAGAATTGATACAATGCAGAAAAGGAAACATTGCTTATTTTGTCAATAGTCTTGGGGAACCCTGTGATAACGGTTCCAAGAAATTATTAGAATTCAATAAAATCCCCACAGAACAAAAATTGGAGTTCAATGAAGTTCAGCAAATAAAGAGAAAGCTAAAAGATAAATATTATTATTCACTCTGCATACGTGGAGAAAAACTCGAATCATTGACCACTGTAAAGCAAAATATTACTACAACACTTTCTATTTTAAAACATTTACTAATAAAAAGTAAACAAAAAGAGATTAGCATTGCTAAGAGTGAGGAAATAGAGAAACTTAGTTGGACGGAAGTCGAAGGAATAATTAAGGAGATATTTCGAAGTTCTGGGATTGATGTAATAATTTGCACAGGGACCCTAAAATATGTACCATATGAAAAAAGAGATCAAATATTTTACGAAATGCATGAATCTCCCATAGGAGGACATAGAGGTGTTGCAAAAACCTATAACAGAATTAGAGCACAGTATCATTGGGAAAATCTCAAAGAAGATATACAAAGGAGAATACAACGTGTCTAAATTGTCAACTAAAGAAATTGACTAGGTTAAAAATCAAACAACCCATGATAATAACTGATACTCCCGGAACTGCGTTTGACAAAATAGCAAAGGATATTGTAGGTCCTTTGCCAGTGACTAAAAATGCATTCGAATATATATTAACAATTCAAGATCAACTTTCAAAGTTTTGTACCGCCGTCCCTCTAACGAATACCTTATCATCTACTATAGCAGATGCCTTCATTAAAAGATTTATTTGGAATTTTGGAGCTCCAAAAATAGTATTAACAGATCAAGGGAAAAACTTTCTCAGTAATCTCATGGCGAGAGTAGCTAAACGGTTTCGAATTAAAAAAATTAGAACCACAGCTTTCCACCCTCAATCAAATGGATCTTTAGAAAGATCACATCATGCTTTGGGAGAATACTTAAAACAATACACAGATAATGACAATGAATGGGATGTTTGGTTAGATTTAGCGATGTTGAATTATAACACCTGTGTTCAAGAAAGCACCAAGCATACGCCTTATGAGGTCGTGTTCGGACGACTAGCAAGACTTCCCTCTAATGAACCACTTAGAGAAGCAGATATGTTACCAACTTATAAGGGTTATGTGCAGGATTTAGTAATTAGGTTAAATGGAATTCAAAAATTAGCTTACGATAATCTGGTCGCCTCTAAATTCAAATAAAAAAAATATTACGATAAATCGATTAATCCCAAAAATTTTAAACTTGGTGATTATGTTTTTCTTTTATCCGGTCCAAAACCCGGTAAATTTGGAGATCACTACACCGGTCCGCATAAAATACTAGAGATATTAAACAAAAATAATGTAAAAATCCAAATAAAAACCGGATCCAAAATTGTTCATACTAATAGATTAAGAATATCGCATATAAACAAAGAAGTTAAAATAAATAAAAAATTAAAATCAAATAAAAATAAAAATGACGATGAATCCAATTAAACAAATATTTTATTAGAAATTAATTCTTTTTCTGATTACAGAAATTAAAAAAAAAAAAAAAAAAAAAAAAAATGCATCCAGTAATAGTATTTTTTATACTATCCCCTGCAATGGTATGGGGTTTAGTGGGATTCGACTGTAGCGCAAGGTCACTTAATATAACTACCATTTTCACTTTGGAAGTAGAAGGATGTCCTACGACCACAAACAAACTGAATATTGCAAGACGTTATTTGCAGCTTGTCCAAATCAACGAATTTGTTAGTACCAAAGTTTTCCAGTGTAAACTAGAAGTACATCGGACAATTTATGAATGCGGCATGTTTTCTCATAACTCAATCGTAGAAAATGGCGAAATTGATTATATTTATGAAATAAGTAGGGAAAAATGTATACAAGCGCACGAAACAGGAATCTTACGTTTCGATGACAAAGTTATTAGCGGCCTGCGAGTGAACTACACTGCTACTCACTCAATTACCTATGCAGGATCACTCAAACAAAGTGGCAAGTGTGACGGATCAAGTTATTCCGATCCCTACGGTACATGGGACAATGTAGTAGTACAAGGTACATTAAAAGTTACACTTAAAGAGCACACAGGCTCTGTAGATATGAACCGTAATAAGATATTATTACGTTCTGGCACACGATGTACTTTGATTTATCTTGCATGGATAACGAAGGAGGATATACCTTTTGGGATATAATTCTTGCCGATAGATGCGAACTTTATAAATACGGCGGTTTATACGAAGGAATGGCAAACAAAATTTTCGATTCTACCCCAAATTCCGAACAAACGGTTTATTCACTATCTACCGAAGATGTGACGTTTTCATTAATAGCTAAAGGAAAGATCAATGTTTGTGGTTATGAATTGATTAAAACAGAACACCCAAAGTTACTTATTTTCGAAACAGTAAAAGGTATATCCTTCGTAAAAAGTAATCGCGTATCCGTAGAAAACCTAGATTTATTTGCATACGTAAACTCGAAGTTTGTCTTCGTGGAAAGACATATTAAGACTCAAATCAGACGTCTGTATGAAGACATTATAATACAAAGATGCAAAGAGGAGCGCCGTATCCTAGAGAACGCTCTAGCCATTGCATCTCAGTCACCTGATCAATTTGCATACAATTTAATGAAAGGACCAGGTTATATGGCAATCACTGCTGGGGAAGTAGTGCATATAATCAAATGCCTCCCAGTAGAGGTTAAGATTGCCCATGGAGACAACTGCTATGAGGAGTTAGCAGTTACGAGGAACAATAAAACCATGTTCCTCACTCCGAAAACCCATATTTTAAAATCAAGAGGAGTACGCATAGAATGTAACGGATTGCTACCAACCTACTACCAAATAAACGAGAATTGGTATAAGATCCTACCCAAACTACCAGAAGCCAAGAGTCCAACAATTTTACGTCCTATTTCTCAAGCAACTTGGAAATACAACGATCCAGCATCTCTCGCAACTAGCGGGATTTACACAGAAAAGGATTTAGACCAACTTAGGGACCGAATAATGTTCCCTATGGACCAACCAGCCTTACTGAATGATGTGGCCCGGGAAATGCATGGGCATGTTGTCATTGATAACGAAGGAGCGATCTCTAGATTGCTCAATGAAAATGCAATGGAGAAGATAATTTCCAATACTTGGAATAACATGTGGACGAAATTTACGACATTCGGATCCGTAAGCGCCGGAATCTTCACCATCATAATAGTTATCCAGGGAATAAAAATGATTTTTGGGATTTTCCTAAAAGGGTACGCCCTCCACCGCATTTATGGATGGTCAACCCACCTACTATCTGCCCTCTGGGGATCTCTCGCGACGTTGTTCATATCACTTGGGCAAGAGAGGTATCAACAAGCACAACCAGCCAATCTTGATGAAGAGATGCCACCAGTACATACAGAAGAGAGGTACGTCCGTGCTCCCACACCATCTTTTCCAGTTAAACTGCCGAATGCGCCTAGCGCACCTTCTCCCAAACTGGCACCTAAAGCTACATACGTGGTGGTCAATGAAAACTCACACGTTGTGGAGGTACAACACAGCAGAGATCCTGTCCGATTTTCATTTTAATAATTGAACATACAATTGCAATACTGATCAGATCTCCGAGAGCAATTCAAGAGTATAGATTACTAGAGTTGTTTATTTTTCAACTCCTAGTAATCCTTTTAGGATGGGGGTGTGACGTCGGGTGGTCGTATCGATCCCGTTATAGACCGCCTTACGTTGAGTCCTCTTTAGCATCGGCAAGGAAAAATTTTCCTTTTTATTTTTTTTTTGTGTTTTGAACCTTTGTCCGTAGAAAGTAACGGTCAGATTTTATGTAACACAGATGCAAGACACTGCATTCCGGCTTAGTTCCAACGAAAGAGGAAAAAAAACACACAACGCTCGAAAGTGAAAACTATCTTCAGAGGCGAAAGCATTTCCACCTATGTAGAAAAAAAAGGGAAAGGTTTTACGACTTTACCCCGAAAAGCAGGCCACCCCGGCTCTGCACGTTCGCGCCTACGCGACGCCGAAAAGCCATAAAATTTGACCGTTACCAATTCCTTCGACTTTACACGTTGCATAATCTATTTTTTATATTTTAAATTTTAGTTAATAAGTCATATTAATTTAAATTTTTCTGGTCACGCTGATCCAAATTTTACGAAAATAGACCTAATAGAAGTATATATATATATATATATATATATATATATATATATATATATATATATATATATATATATATATATATATATATATATATATACACAGTATATTGCAGATATATATATATATATATATATATATATATATATATATATATATATATATATATATATATATATATATATATATATATATATATATATAGTATATTGCAGATATTTATATATATATATATGTATGTATATATAACTGTTATTTCCGGGACTTTTTAGTGTAAAAACTTACAATCAGGGTCGGAAACACCCCCCTTTCCCCCCCTGATTGTAATTTAAACTGTTTTATACTGTTTTATACTGTTTTATACTGTTTTATACTGTTTTATACTATTTTATATCGTTTTATACTGTTTTATACTGTTTTATACTGTTTTAAACTGTTTTAAACTGTTTTAAACTGTTTTAAACTGTTTTAAACTGTATTAAACTGTATTAAACTGTATTAAACTGTATTAAACTGTATTTCCGGTAAGTCCCGGAAATAACGAGCGGGTTCCGGAAATAACGCTTATATACCAAATTTGTTACCAGAAAAAACTGTTTTATATATATATATATATATATATATATATATATATATATATATATATATATAACACAAAAAGTATTTTCTCTTATTATTATAAAAATTATAACGTATCGCAATGATATATACAAATTCAGTTATAAATAATAATTATTTTGCAAGCGACTTACCAGAATAATTTAGTTTAAATAGAAAGAATATTTGTAAATTTCTAATTTTACTTTTAAATTACTAAGACACTTTAAATTATCTTTAAGAAGTATGTAATATGTGCAAACAATTCCTTTGTTTTAATTTATTTAGGCGTCAATAAGTAAACAATAACAACACACACAACATATACACACTCTGATTAAACACAAATATAAATTACATATTAACTTGTAAGAACATCAAAAAGAAAGAAAAACAACAACGGAAGTTATGTGAAGCGTGCGCAAATTAGAATAATTAATTTAAGTTTAATTAGAAAATAAATTGTTTCTTATGCATATCTAAAATTATTAATGTACATTAAATATTAAGTATAAATTACAAAATAAGCAGGAAAATGGTACAACTAATGTCATCTCTGTAGAAAAACTGAAACTAAAACTGAGGGATGCTCTCTTCCCCCAACAGCCAATTAGCCGCGTCACAGGGCCTTAGGCCCACCCTAATTATAATACCCACGCCGCAGCGGCCAGTCAGCTATCCCCAAAAATATTGTAAACTCCCTCGCGAGGAGTACCCCTGAACTCAGCGCGTTGAGGGAGGAATGAGGGAGAAAACCGAGTTTAGCTCTTCCCTCATTTCTCCGCCAACGTCAGTTCCTCGCCACCATCAGAGTAGACCAGCAGCAAAAACACCACCACCACATACCATCACCAAAATACTGCAGGAGCAGAAATAAAGCGAGCAAAGTAAGAAAAAAATAATTATTCGCTTTCTACCTTTTATTTTCCCTTCTCCTCTATCATTTTTTACAAGTAGAATTTTGTCCCTCATCTTTCACCTATTTCCGAGGAGCGTTCTGACTGATCTGTGCCGAATGGGCAGATCAGGAGTCGCTTGTCTCCTCAAAACTAACTATTCCTCCTACTAGCGAACTAGATACCAAACGTTTAGAAGACTTGGCCATCCCTAGCTATTGGGTAACACCGGGCTATGAAATAGGCAAAGTGGAAAAGTATCGACGGCCGTCTGGACATCACACACCAAATAAGTACTATGTAAAGACAAAACACAAGCACCAACAGAAATAATAAAGTACGCGTTAACGGGTGCATGTGTTTGAATAAATTTTTTTTAGATATTAATCATATACAAAATTTTTAATGAATGCATTAAGAAGTTATATCAAGTTAATTGTGTTATTAATATATAAATTGGTATAAAAGTAACGATAGTGAATATACAACTTCCAAAATTTGGTGATGCAATTGTCTCTGTGGGTCTGTCTAAATTGTTAGCCTGTCCGACTGCTGTGCTAAAGGCCCAGGTTCAAATTCCGATGTCACTAAAAATTTTTAATTTCTTTATTTCATTTATTCTTGTTTTGATATATTATGTCATTAATAGAATTCAATTTTAAATGTTATTAAATTAATAATTAATTTTGAAATATTATTTCATTAATAAAATTCAATTTCAAATGTTATTAAATTAATAATTAATAAATGTTAAAGTATAAACAAAATGAGGTTAGGGTAAGTGTGTCAGTTACTGTGCCCATTAAGGTGATGTCCATAGTATTTGAGTAATTAATTTTCTAATTTTTTTATCTTTGATCCTCTCAAGACCTTTATATGATAATCACATATTCTGTGAGCAGAATAAATATGTTCATAATGGATTAATATGTGATAAATATTAAATAATTAATAAAATAATAGCATAAGCCTTTGCATCAGTTACTTTTAACTCTAACTTAGTTACTGTGTGCCAGTTAGTGTAAAAAAAAAAATATATATAAAAAACAGCTAAAATTTTCATCTAACTTTACGTCTATTTTTACCATTGACCTTGCTTTAAATTTAAATTCTCAAGGTCATTTTCGGATTCCCAGCTCCAAAAGCTGCAAGAAACTTGATGTAGTAGAAAATAAAAAAACCATTTACGTGTTCTGTGAACTGTTTAAAACAATTTTTTATAATGTTATGACTTTGCTCATTAATTTCAAGGTCAAAAGATCATTTTTTACGATTGGTAGTAATTTTTCTATTTGGGTAGTATAATTACCTTTCAGATAATCTCTGTCTCATTTCAATATCTTGTTCCTGTCAAAAGTTCTACGATTTATGAACAAAAAATAACGAATTAGCCCACTGTGCGGCGTGCGCGCATCTGCTCTGACGGTGCGTGCACCGCTATAGTTGATGTTGGTCAGCACTGGAATTCTCGAGGCACTTTTGCACCTTGTATCGCCATGCAAACCGTGAGTCCCGCGCACGCTCCCGCGCAATTATCCGGATTTCTCGTTGTTGGTTCGGGACCGCGTGGTCTATAGACGGAAATTTTATTTTTTAATATATTTACTTGGACATGCTTTCACAAATATTTTGTAACATTTTTCTTAAGTTGTAAATTAATTTTTATTAACAATTTTGAATGCAAAATTAAATTTTTTAAATATTTTGTCTCGGAAAATATATTTTTTTTTTAAATAATTTTTCTAAAATTGTGTCTTAAAACATTCGTTAACAGACATATGGGATAGAACAAAGAATTCCAATCAAAATTTCGCAAAATAGTTTAAATCATCTTTTTATTACAAAATATGTCTTGTTAAAACATATTGGGTTTCATTTTCAATAACTATCTGATTACTTAATTTCATTTAACTTTGGAATCAGTATTACAAAATTAATTTGTTTTCCAATTTTATCCTCTTGTGTATACTAAAAATGCATGTCATTGCATAAACCGTACCGATTTGTTGTCGAAAAAAATAAAAAGAGGAAGGACTATTCCCATTTCTCCGAACATTTTCATTTGATTGTCCTACAACGAGCCCTGTAGAAAATGAATAAGAACATTTTTTTCATGTTTTTAAATGTCTCATATAGGTAATCCCGCCGAACTTCTTAAATTTGAGCTGGAGAAAAATGGAAAAAAAATTAAGAGCACACTTTCATATGACCTTGTTTCTTCCTTTCTAGACCTCAAATAGTGAAAAAGTGGTAGCGTTACTCATTTTTTTTTTAAAGCCATTTTTTTAACGTATAACTCATAGGAAAGCTATGGGTAACATGTAGTAATTCGTGATAATCTTTTCTGTATTAAAGTCGACGATTTTTATATATTAAATGAAAAACTACTTTCCTATTTTGTAAACTATTTTCAAATCATTTAAAGAAAACACTTTTTTTTAATCGCGTAAAGAAGATAATAATTTGTACGAGTACCACTTGAGTATGCCTTTAATTTTAGTCTTTCTCCTTACTATACGTAATTTGTACGATTCTAAATCGGGTTTTGATACCAAGAAGATGTTATTCTAATACCCTATTTAAGAACTGTAACCTTTGCACAATTCCGTGTAGTGAGTACCTATATCTAAAGATATCAAAGAGTAATACGAATTTAAAAAATACCGCGGAATTACTCATATATAGTTTATCGTGGATAAGTATATATGAGAAAATTTTCTGGAAAAAACTTTTAATTTTTTAAATGTATAAAAATGTGTAAAAATGTATAAAAGTGTATATAACTGTATAAATCGTTTCGCATAAAATGTCCGAAAACCAATGGTTTTGTACGGTTCTATACAGTTTCTTACAGTTTTGTACAATTTCTTACGGTTTTCTACATTTTCATACGTTTCATTCGGGTTATTGCCGCTCCTACTGAAAAATCTCAGGTGAGGTCTCAGGTGATTTCTCAGGTGAGATTTCATGTAAAATCTCACGCCAAAATCTCACCTGAGATTCTGCTCCAGATGCTGCAGAAAACTTACGTTAATTAAAAATCAGCTTCTTCAGTATTGGGAATCGTCTTTTAGGACGTTTTACCGCCCAGATGAGCTCAAAAATACATGTTTAAAAGCATTTTACACAATTTTTCAATTTTTAAAAATTGATACATGATATCTCACCTGAGATCTCACATGATATATCACCTGAGAAATAACCTGAGATCTCATGTATCAAATATTAAAAATTGAAAAATTGTGTTAAATGCTTTTAAACATGTATTTTTGAGCTCATCTGAGGGGTAAAACATCCTAAAAGGCGATTCCCAATACTGAAGAAGCTGATTTTTAATTAACGTAAGTTTTCTGCAGCATCTGGAGCAGAATCTCAGGTGAGATTTTGGCGTGAGATTTTACATGAAATCTCACCTGAGAAATCACCTGAGATCTCATCTGAGATTTTTCAATAGGGGCATCAGTCACTAACTTCCCGTGTAGACTTTTTTAACGTTTTATTTGGTGAGTTTTTATAATTTATATTAATTTCAATTTGAATATTGGATAGTGAAGTGCAAGAATTGTTGAAGGATTGAGGATTCGAAGAACTTGTGGGTTTTTATCACAGTAAATATTTCTTTAAGTATATTTACATGTACGCTTTTGCATATTGTGTATTGTTTATTTTTCTATTTTTATTAATAACACCTTTTAAGTTCTAATTAATTATCCATAATGTATAAATTATTTTAGTTCGAAAAATTACAATAAATCAGTTCAACAGTCTAAGTAATTCAGATACAGATAATATTATACTCCCATGTTAATCAAATCACATTTTCTCCAATTAGAAATGCTGATCAGAACATCATAGTTTATACATCGAATTATTTTGAGATTTCAAACCAAAATTACACTTTCTGACACACTACGTGAAAATTATTTTAAAAACGGACCAGCAGTTCTCATCCATGCGACCAGAATCCAGAAACCGAGTAATAAAGATGTTATTATCACATTCAGCATGTCATAAAAATGTCTTAAAAAGTATCGCTGTTAGATATGAGCTTTCCTTAATATGTTTTCACCGTACGAAATATGTAGATACTTTCGTTACATACGGAAAACTCATCACGTATACTGCAACAAATAAATTATTTCCTAATGCGAATTTTGTAAAGAAATTAAATAGTGTTACGATTAACAATTTTACATATGCGACAGACTCAATTATAGTAACCAATATCGATGAAAATAATTTACAATTTGATAAAGTAACAAATATTTTTATGTCAGATGATAAAGTTTTTCTTGAATATATTTCGTATAATGTCATCGGTTTCAATGATCATATATTTAGGCACGGCGTTGTGGAAAATTTAAATGAAACAAATATTATTAATCATGATTTACTTCCCAATGTAACACCTTGTTTTATGGTTATTGAAAATGAAACCCAATATGTTTTAACAAGACATTTTGTAATAAAATGATGATTTAAATTATTTTGCGAAATTTTGATTGGAATTCTTTGTTCTATCCCATATGTCTGTTAATGAGTGTTTTAAGACATAATTTTAGAAAAGTTATTTAAAAAAAAAAATATTTTCCGAAACAAAATATTTAAATAAATTTAATTTTGCATTCGAAATTGTTAATAAAAATTAATTTACAACTTAAGAAAAAGGTTACAAAATATTTGTAAAAGCATGTCCAAGTAAATATATTAAGAAATAAAATTTCCGTCTATAGACCACGCGGTCCCGAACCAACAACGAGAAATCCGGATGATTGCGCGGGAGCGTGCGCGGGACTCACCGTTTGCATGGTGATACAAGGCGCAAAAGTGCCTCGAGAATTCCAGTGCTGCCCAGCATCAACTATAGCGGTGCACGCACCGTCAGAGCAGATGCGCGCACGCCGCCTGGCGGGGCAGAGTAGCAAACGTCCCAGCGCGCTCGTTTACACTCTCCACAGCCGTGCCTACTTTTTTCCGTGTACGTAGAAAATTGGATGAATTTTGAGTATTTGAGGCCTCGTCCCATGTAAATTTGCCGAGTACTTGTTTTTAAAAGCTACGCCAAAGTCCTAAAGACAATATTTTATAAAAAAACCCTGTGAAATGGAAATTCAGTAAAACTTGAAAAATATTGAGACATTTAGTTCCCAATTTTTTCTCCTTCCTGAAACATAAAAAATAAGTTTTTATAGTTAAATATAATGTAATTTTACAATTAATATATTGCTTACCCGTTCTAAACACATGCATAATACCCTGTAACCAATAATGAAACTCTGCCAAATACGGTAGTGGCAAAATTATCTTACTCACTATTTATAAGATATCTTTCGAAATCCAGTTAAAGTAAGATATTATTTTTTTTTTACAAATAGAATATTAACTGATTCTCTGTAGCTGAAATCAAGGCGAAAAATTAAGCAATAATTGACTCCAGATTTTTAATTGATAATATTGCAATATAAATCATAAAAACATTTACCTTAGCTTGAGATCTGTTCCCCTATAAAAGGTGATTAACAATACTGGCACCTTGGCTTGCATTCCTTTAAACTTGATATCTCAGCAATGCGAACTCTTGGGCTTCTGATCCAACCTTACTCTTAAATGACTTTCCAAAACATTGCACTCAAATATACTATTAAGGGAGTCATAGACCTATAGGCTTTTGAGGCCAAAACCACCTGAAAAAATAAAATAAAATATAATTAGTTACATATACTAATAGTATATCATAAATGGGCACAATTTCTGATAAAATGGCCCGAGATATAATCTGTAGACCAATTTTACTCAGAGATATTGCATTACCAAGATTTTTCCTTCAGCGTAGTTTTTGAAAACAAGTTCTCGACAAATTTTCATGGGACAAGGCCTAGAATCCATCCAGTCTTTTACGTAAGAGTTGGAAATATCAAGTTTCTTGAAACAAATATTGTTTTAATAGAAAAAACTACTTTTAATTCATGAATTTTATGAATTTTCATGTTTTTTGTGGATTTTAGCATCTCAAAAATAGTAGTTTCCAAAAAGGTTATATTTTCAACTCTTAGGTAGAAAACTGGATAGATTTAGAGTATTTTAGGCCTTGTCCCATGAAAATTTGTAGAGTACTTATTTTAAAAGCAATGCCGAAGTCTTGAAAACAATACTATATAGAAAAACCCTGTTAAATGGAAATTCGATAAAACTTGAAAAATATTGAACCATTTAGTTCCAAATTTTTTTCTTCTTCCTGGAACATAAAAAATAAGTTTTTATAGTTAAATATAATGTAATTTTACAAAAAATATATTGCTTACCCGTTCTAAACACATACATAATAATCTGTAACAATTAATGAAACTCTTCAAAATATGGTAGTGGCAGAATTATCTTACTCACTGTTTGTAAAATATCATTTGAAACCCAGTTAAAGTAATATTTTATTTTTATTTTTTACAAATAGAATATTAGCTGATTGTCTGTAACTGAAATCAAGAAGAACAATAATTGTGAATTAAGCAAAAATTGACTCCAGAGTCCTAATTGATAATATTGCAATATAAATCATAAAAATATTTACCTTAACTTGAGATATGTTCCCCTATAAAAAATGATTAACAATACTGGCACTTTGGCATGCATTCCTTTAAACTTGATATCTCAACAACGCGAGCTCTTGGGCTTCTGATCCAACCTTACTGTTAAATGGCTTTCCAATACATTGTACTCAAACTATTAAGTAAAATACTAAGATGAATGTAGAATATTCTACAACAAAATTGTTTCATATAGTAGAATCCAAAATGTCAATAAAAACTTACAATTGGTCGATATATTTATAAATCACCGGTATGGACATTTTTTATATCTATTACTTCACTATTATGTTTGACGTTTTATATGAAATCTGTAGGTATGTAGTGGATATTACAATAATACATAACTTTTTGAGAAAATATAAACTTAATTTTATCATAGCGAGTCAGAAGTCATGATCCGTTCTAAAACTTTTTGACCAAAGTGGATGTCTTTATTTTCTTTCGCTCACATGTATCTCTCTTTTTTTTTTAATTAAACTGAATCTTGATATAAATATATTTCTATTCATAGAGGGTGTTGACACTACGGTCTCATTTTCAAGCTATTTTAAACTTTAACAAAACACTCACTATCCACTTGTATTAAACATTTTCACAAATTAATTATTAGATGTACTTTTAAATATAATATAGTAAATCTTTACTTTCAAATCAACTCAAGAGTCAAAAAAGTTCAAAATTAATTCAGAAATGTATAAAGAAGTTTAAAATCACAGTGCGTATGTGATGTCAGCTGTGTCTACATTGATGTTAGCAGTCTATGTTATGTGTAGGTATTATAGTTTATGGTTATAGCACAAAAAAGAGAGTACGCTGCTATCGAAAATTGATAGGTCAATTTCAAGTAAAGTGATCAAAATTTACGTTAAAAAACGATTCCATTGGGATTTAAATTAAAACGTAGGTTATTTTAATGTTAAATAGATAATAAAAAAAACACTCACTATCCACTTGTATTAAACACTTCCACAAACTAATTATTAGATATACTTTTAAATATAATATAGTGAATCTTTACTTTCAAATTAACTCAAGAGAGCAAAAAATTCAAAATTAATTGAAAAACACCGTATAAAGAAGTTTAAAATCACAGTGCTTATGTGATGTCAGCTGTGCTTACATTGATGCTAGCAGTCTGTTATGTGTAGGTATTACCCTGGCGGACAATAGTTTTGCTTTTCTTTGTTTTTTTTCTATTTTTTATAATTTTTTTTTGTTTTTTTTTCCTTTTTTTCTGTTTCTTTCTGTTTACAGTTGTTCTTCTCTATTTATTTTTATTACAAGTTGTGTTTTTTTTTATTTTTTTAGTACGAATTGGAACAATAGGAATAGATAAAAACGAGAATAAACAGAAAAAAATAAAAATACACACAAAAATATTCTAATATATAGAAAAAAATTTTAACGTATAGAAATAAATGAGAATTAATAATAAAAAATAGAAACTAACAGGAAAATACAACACATAATTTATGAAACAAATTTTTGTTAGTTAATTTTACTTGGAATAAATAAATTATATTTTTATATTTAAGGATTTCTTAGAAATAAATAAATAATTTTTTTAAATAAACTAAGTATTTTATTCTTATAACGTTTTCATAATAAAATTTACAAAGTCCTTTAATATGTTTAAATACATTAATCAGTAGTATTTAATCAATCACAGTGATTTTTTAAAATTATTAAATTATTCTTGAACTATTAAAGTTACTTGAATACGTTTAAATACATTAATAAATGGTATTTAAGCCCATTTGAAAATATCCATGTGGATTTTACACTGATTTCAATATGGAACACATATGGATTCAGTATAGAATCCAGATTGATTCAATATTGAATCCAAATACATTTCACATGGAAATCAGTTCCAAAACGCCTTGTAGATTTCCACATGAAATTTCATATGAATTTCAATATGGATTTTTCTACAAACATTTGCCAAACGAAATCCGTATGGATTTCCATAAAGATTTCTAAGTAGTTTTCCAAGTAAAAATTACGTCTTCCATATAGATTTTCATATGGATTTACGTATTTTAAATGTTTATAAAAATGTTTAATCATCATTAAAAATATTACTTATGTCGACTGCAACTTACTATCAACTGATGAGAATTTTCCATCGGTCTTACAGTCTTATAAATTAAATTAAAATAATTAATAGTTATGGCAGTCAGATTGCCCTTGTTTATAATCACCTCCGCAGAATCTGAAATAAAAACTTAATTAAAACCTGGAAAAAAAACCTTTATTAGCAAAGGACTATCTGACTGCCCCCCACCACCAAATTGCCCAATTGCCCAACGTTTCGAGCCCGCTATAAGCAGGTGTATCGCGGGTTTCATTTCAGTCCCTGAGGAGGAGTCGGAGCGGGCTCGAAACGTTGGGCAATTGGGCAATTTGGTGGTGGGGGGCAGTCAGATAGTCCTTTGCTAATAAAGGTGTTTTTTCAAGGTTTTAATTAAGTTTTTATTTCAGATTCTGCGGGGGTGATTATAAACAAGGGAAATCTGACTGCCATAAATATTAATTATTTTAATTTAATTTATAAGACTGTAAGACCGACGGAAAAATTCTCATCAGTTGAATGTTTAATCATGTTATAAAACGGAGACCGTTGAATTAGATTTATTAGGAGATTACTAACTTATTCGGAGACATGAATCTTGCTGAAAAATCTACTTACTCTCTTTTGAATAATGAGTATATACCAAATAATTGTTTTTTTATAAAATTAATATTTTTTAAAATTTCCAAAACTGGAAATTTGGTTACGAACAAAACTTTACATTTCAAACTGTATAGAAACATTCTATAATGTAATGCAATACACATAATGATAGTAGTGCTGCAGTATACATATACTGCCACCTTTTAAAACATGCAAAATCATAAAAGCGGAGACCATTGAATCGAAATTAGATTTATTAGGAGATTGCTAACTTATTCAGAGACAGGAATCTTGCTGAAAAATCTACTTAGTCTCTTTTGAATATTGAGTATATACAAAATAATTGTTTTTTTATAAAATTAATATTTTTTAAAATTCCCAAAACTGGAAATTTGGTTACGAACAAAAGTTTACATTTCAAACTGTATAGAAACATTTTATAATGTAATGCAATACACATACTGATAGTAATGCTGCAATATACATATACTGCAATTTTTTAAAACATGCAAAATCATAGAAGCATTATTTCCATTGCAGATTGATGAAGGAATCCATATTACTATGGTGATAAATAATATCATGCAAAATTATAATATTACTATATAGTGATCCTAATGGCTTATCTACCAGGTAATGTTTTTGTAAATAAAAAACAACATTTGTCGTGTTTCGACGTTTCGGACACTTTTCTTTATGTCCCTCATCAGAATTCTATTAAAAAAAATGTTTTACATAAATTATTACAAGTATGTTAAACGTAAATAACTAAATCACATTAAATATATGAATAAAAACTTACAATGAGACAGTGTCAATCTAGTTAAGCAGAGAACAATCCGCTCGTCAATAACTAGATTTTACAAAATTCCCGCTTATATACTATCCTATTGTGTGTGTATTCGAAAATATACTTTATCACAGATATAACTACTACATATAAATGGTGACGTGAAGTAGAAATGGTGGGAGAGACGTAAAGAGACTGACTACATCCAGACTAATAATATCAAAATCAGACGGGATAATAATGTCATTAATTTTTTCTCTTAATGTTAAACTATTTTCAACATGTGACACAGCCGGTTTTCAATTATTTTGTAGGAATTTTGCGAAAAACATTGAAAGGTTATACGTATGTAGGTGAATTTACTGTGGATATGATTGGCCTGACTGGAAAACCGGTTTTGTGAATTTTAATTAGACCATATGCTTTTGAAATACTTTTGAAATACGTAATTAAAATTCACAAAACCGGTTTTCCAGTCAGGCCAATCATATCCACAGTAAATTCACCTACATATAACCTTTCAAAGTTTTTCGCAAAATTCCTACAAAATAATTTAAAACCAGCTGTGTCACATGTTGAAAATAGTTTAACATTAAGAGAAAAAATTAATGACATTGTTATCCCGTCTGATTTTGATATTATTAGTCTGGGTGTAGTCAGTCTCTTTACGAATGTACCCGATACTTTGGTTGTTCAATCTATTGAAAAAAGATGGGCGCAGTTGTATAACAATCAATATGTCTTGCACGGAATTTATAGAAGTTATAAAGTTTATTTTGAACAAAAATTTTTTTCAATTTAATAAAAAATTCTATAAACAAACAATAACCCAATAACCCAATAACCCATGTGGGATTTTGTCCCAGAACTCACATGGGTCCCAGGTGTGATGCAGAAAAATATAATAAATAGCCATGTGGGAACCATGTGGGAATTTTTACATACCGTTCGGGTGGATTGTGCGAATCGGCTGTGGGACTCATATGGGAACCATGTGGGAGCCATGTGTAAACTGTATGAGAACTATATGAGAGCCATATGAGAATAATGTTTATTTATTTATTTATTTATAAAAAATTCAACAAACTGAAGAGTCCTTAGTAAATAAACAGTAAATTGATTTGAATTATCACTAATCCTAATATTCCGTTAGTGACCGCCAAATTCAAGCCATTTTCCTCTATCTGTAGCCGTTTCCAAGTTATAATAACAAATAAATAAATAAACAAATAAAGAAATAAATATTATAAAACGTTTTATAAACACAAGGTTCCCATATGTTTCTCATATGGCTCCCACATGGTTCCCACATGGTTCCCACATGGCTATTTATATTTTTCTGCATCAGACTTGGGACCCATGTGGGACCCATGTGGTTCCTGGGACAAAACCACACATGGGTCCTATGTGGGACCCATGTGGGTACCATAAAGAAACTATGAAAGATCCCGTGTGGGTCCCATGTGGCGTTTTTCAGTAGGGAATAACTCATCTTGAAATATCTTCTCATATTCCTACAGTATCCATTCAAAAATAAAAGTAAAGTAGAGAGAAAACCTTCAATATGAATTTTTACGCGTCGAAAAATCTCTTCTCTCTCAAAAGTTATGAGCACTTAAACATAAATATAAAAACCGCTGCCAATACATTGGCACTTAGCTTCCTCAAAATAATGTATTTATTCATTTTTTTTAAATTTTTCATAACAATAATTAATTGTATCATACCCAATTTTCTTTATGAATATTCGTAATAAAATAATATATTTTTTTCGAGAATTCATTCTTGTTACTCTTTTTCTCATCCGACAACTCGATATTTTTATAAATCCATTTTTAAAAAATATTATCACATGTTCAATTAGTTTTATTTTAAACCTCAAATATCTTTCGTCGTAATAGTTAGATTTTATTGGGCAATGAATTCAGTTTAAAGATATAAAAAAAATATATCTCTCCCAAATTTTAAGACTATTGGTTGATTTTCTTAATATTGTTATCGCGTGACAACAAAACTCCTACCTTTTTATAAAACATTGTTTTTTTAAAAAACAAATAAAAATAATATTTTGAAATTTCAACCAAATATATTCTTCAATGAGTATAATAAGTGGTTAAAACTTGAAGTTGGTAAATCAATTATTATTTGAAAAAGGACCCCGCACACAATGTATGGGAAAAAATCATTCGGTCAAATTTTGGGGGGTTTTGCCCATAAGAACTTTTGTTCAGGACCTCAAGATCTATCTTTTCCCCAAGTTTAATCCAATTTGACCGAATGATTATTTTCCATACATTGTGTGCGGGATCCTTTATTACATAATTTTGAGCACATTTTCGTTAATAATAAATGACAGAGTGAAGGTAATTTAAATATTAAAAAAAGAAAATGCACATAATTTAAATACCTTTCAATAAAAATTTAAGATGTTAAGTAATAATATCTGTAACATATTAAACAAGTGGCCGACAACAGTTGCGTTTACCCTATTATTATATTATCATCAACAAAATGCTTATTAATTAAATTTTTTTTTTCCAAATAACTTGTGTATAATATAATAACTGTTTTATACATAAAACAAAAATAATACAAATTAAACACAATCTCAGCTCTTACTTTTGGAATGATGGGCCATTACATAGCGATATGCCGATCGATTAATAATATGTGGAGTGAACGAAATGATTTAGTAAAAAAAAGTACAAAAAAACGATATCAAACAAAAGTTTTAACCTCAAATATCTCTGAAATTTATGTATCAATCATTTTGCCCAAAGAACTCAGCCGAGGGCTACCCAACATCTATCACCACAATAAATTTTAAAGCAATTAAGGGAGTACCCCCGGTAAGGGATTGACACGTTACAAAAATCTTAAATTTAGCACACAGGTAGATTTTAGTTTAAAAATGGCTCGGTTAAATTTTAGTGATCTTTAGGAGCGTCAGAAAGAACTTATAAACATTTCAATTTTCACACATTTAACACAGGCCTTATGGGAAATCGCACATTTTTCTCTTTCGTTATAAATTGTACAACATTAGAGGTTAGGAACGCGCATGTGCACTCGCTTGACTAGCACTTACCGGGGGTACTTCAGACAATTTAACTCCCGCAATCGTTGGATATACAAAACTCATTTTCTTCATTTTTCAAGCTTTACGTTTTTGCTAATAACAAAAGAACCGTGATAGCTAGAAAAAATTTTTTTTTAGAAAATGTAGGTATTTTAATTCTCATTCGAATGACACCCATCCGATTCAGATACATGAAGCCGTTCTCGAGATATTATGATTTAAAGAAAAGGTTAAAAAAATTTTAACATCAAATATCTACGAAATTTATGGACCAATCATTTTGCCCAACGAACTTAGCCGAGACGTATACAAAATCTACCTCTACGGGGAATTTTGAAGCGATTAAATCAATTTTACTTCAGTTATCGAGCGATAACGAAAACTAATTTTTTTCATATTTAATTTTTTTTCTCAAGAACTAATCAAAAGAATTGATACAAATTTTTACAGATTATAGTTATTTATTTTCTGCATTACCATGATTTTTCTCCAAAAAATTGACCGTTTAGATTGGGAGTTATGATCTTTTGAAAAAAAAACAAGTTTTTGTTAATAACAAAAGAACCGTGATAACCAGAGAATTTTTTTTTTTTTTGAAAATATAGGTTTTTTTATCCTCTTTCGAACGCTACCCATCCGATTATAAAATTTAAATCCAATCATTAAAAAAAATCAAAAATAAATTTTTCGAAAATGAAAAATTCGACATAAAACAAAAACGAATCTATGAATCATAAAAAATAGTTTCCCTCCCGAAGTCAGAATAAAAAAACAAAAAAATGAGCCCCACCCGGTTAAAATCGACCGCGTGGATCCGGAGATAAAGCGGTATACGTACACACACACACACACGCACACACACACACACACACACACACACACACACACACACACACATCCATACAGACATTTCCTAAAATCATGTGATACAAACTTCTAACACCTTTAATCATGTTTCTAGAGAAATTTAACGAAACTTAAAATTTTACTATTACAAAGCTTCCTCTAGGAGGATCTTGACTTTGATCTTGAATTAGATTTTGATTTAGATCTTGATAATGATCTTGATTTTGATATGAATTGTCATCTCGAGGTTGATTTGTAAACACGAGATCGACACGAATCTCGTTGTTATAATTGCTGTATCATCAGCATATGATAATATTGAATTCTCTGGCATTGAGTTCAATATCTCATTTATGTACATAATAAACAACAATGGTCCTTAGGATCGTGCATTGCGGGACTCCCACATCAACTGTTTCATACTCACTGAATTGATTGTCTACTTGGACTCTTTGTTTTCTATTACTTAAATAACTTTTCATTAGTTTATGGGCATTTCCTCTTATACCGTAGTTCTATAATTTATCTAGAAGTATTTGATGATCAACTGTGTCGAAGACTTTTGCAAGATCAAGGAATGTAATTGGATTAATTAATTAATGTGCAATTGGGTCACTTTTGTCAAGTTCATTGTAAATTAGATCTGTTATGTGAAAAAGTGCATCCTTAGTACTTTTGTTTTTTCTGAATCCAAATTGTTTATCTGATAATAAATTACATTGGTTGACAAAATGTAATAATCTTTTGTGTATAACTTTTACAATAATTTTTGATATATTGGAAATCAATGACATAGGTCTGTAATTTGTTGGTAGATATTTTTCTTTAGCATTGTGAATTGGTGTTATCTAAGCTATTTTTAAAGCCACTGGCCATTCTCCTGTTTCAATACTCAAGTTCAACAATAATCGAAGGAAAATTGCACGGGCCTTGGATGTCACAACATTGAGCGGGAAAATTCGTTGGTACGGTGCAAGAGGTCCGTTGATATATATCTATTAATTTAAAACTGATATAAATAAAATAAGTTTGTGCAAACCGTAGAAGTCACCGGAATTGCAAGAGAAAGCCAACGCTAAACGGCATAAACAGATGCGCGGAATATTTCTGCCGGCCGCAAGGATCCACAATCCAAATGTAACATTTTGTAGAAATGACCCAGCTTTTAAATGAGGATGTCGAGGGTGGCTTGGCAGACGCTGCACGGTCAAAAGGAATCGGTAAGGGAGCCCAAGAGAATCGGCCGATGATAGCGGAAAAGACGAAGAGCGCCGATTCTGACTTATTAGATGCGACTAAAGCATTTCGAATAGGCAATAAATAGAAAATAGTCTACACGGAAATTATTGCTGGACATGAGTTTACTTTTGCTACTCGGGGGTTTTCGGGGTCGCTGAACACGAATATCATAACGAGAGCGGTCTCCGAGGTACCTGGAGTCCAGGTAGGACAGTATGAACGTCGTCAAGGACTCAGCCAACAGTGCGGAGCCCACTATTCCCTTCATCCAGATTAATTTGCACCACAGCAAAAGCGCTTTGGCAGTTCCGTCAAAGAGCGTGGCTGAGGTGCAGATCGGTAACGCCTTGATCCAAGAACCTTGCATCGAAGCGAAAGGCACTGTAGCCGGATTAAGGGGGTGTGGACAACTGTTTCTGGCTGGGACTCGAGTATGAACCTGCATAATGCTGAAAGGAATGGAGAGGCCTGGCCGAAACATTGCCACGCGGACATTACCACGGTAACAGTAAAGGTTAAAAATAGGAGGAGGGGCAGAGACAGAACTGGTACTTCTCTAGTGGTGCAACAGAAGCCTCTGCGTACTTCCCTAGTGATGCAACGGAAGCACCCCGACCCGATGAGGTGAGGGCACTCATTGAGGAATGCAACAGGAGCGGGAAGGAGCTTATCCTAGGCTGTGAAGCAAACGCGCACCACACAATATGGGGCAGCTCGAACTGCAATAACAGAGGAGAGGAGCTATTGGAATATATAGCTTCGACGGAACTGGACTTTATGAATAAGGGCAGCGTCCTTCAGGAACTCAGTAAGGGTCCTGGATGTTACACTAGCATCGAGGGGGATCGGGCGTAGGATACTGGGATGGAGAGTAGCAGAGGAGGTCTCCATGTCAGACCACGAAAAGATCCGCTTCGAACTAGGAAACGTCAAGGCTAAGGAGCAAATGGGGAGGAATCCCAGGAAAACTGACTGGGAAAACTACCGCAAATGCCTAGAAGAAAGGCTATTTCCTAGCACCGATCGTCTGTGCAGCAGCGTAGAATTGGATGATTACAGCAGCAAAGTGCATGAAGCTCTAATAGGAGTTTTTGAAAGCAACTTCAACGCCTAAAGAAAAGGGCATTAGGCAAAGGTGCTCCCTGGTGGAATTCCAATTTGGAATCCCAACGCAGGGAGATAAGGAAACTTCTTAGGAAATGGAAAAAACGGAAAGGCGAGGCTGAGCGGGAGGCTTACAAAGCCGCCCAGATCACCTACAAAAAGGCATTGGAAACGGCAAAGAGGGAAGGCTGGAAGAGATACTGTGACTAAATCGACAGTATACCTGAAGCAGCGAGGCTTAATAGAATCCTAGCCAGAACAATGATAGGTACCTCTGTACGCATAAAGACACCATCCGGAGGATAGGCAGCGGACAGTGAGGAGGCATTGGCCTGTCCAATGCCTGTCCAGTGACAAGCCCACTTTCCGGGATTGGAAAACACGGAGTCAACGCTACGACCAGATACTGATACCGAATCCTCGGCTCAGGACTGGGAAGTAGCGGAAAGAGTGGTTACAAAAAATAGAGTTAAAAGGGCCATCGAGACCTTCGAACCTTACAAGGCTCCTGGGGCTGATGGTATATTTCCAGTTCTACTACAAGAAGGATTAGAATTACTGGTGGATCCGCTAGTCGTAATATACAGGGCCTCCCTTGCATTGGGCTATATACCTGGGATCTCGCGGAAAGCCAAAGTAATCTTCCTACCAAAATCAGGTAGATGTATCCATGAAGGGGTGAATGACTATAGGCCCATAAGCCTTACGTCCTTCCTCCTTAAAACACTGGAAAGGTTAGTGGATCGTTACATCAAGGATGAGGCCTTCAAGGATAGCCATCATGATAGACATCATGCGCAACATGCGTATAGGGAGGGTAAGTCCGTGAACTCTGCACTGAGTGACGCTACAAACAAGATCAAGAAAGGTATGAAAAACAGGGGCATGGTACTGGCAGCTTTCTTGGATGTGGAGGGAGCCTTCAACTACACGATTGAGAAAAGCGTTTGCCAGGGAGCGCAGAGGCACGGGGTCCCTGGAACCCTAGTCAGATGGATTCGCAGTTCTTTAAAGGACAGCATTATTGAGGCACATAGGGGCAGGTCGACGGGCGGGGGACGGACGACGAGGGGGTGCCCACAAGGAGGAGTGCTCTCACCAACGCTCCGGTCCCTAGTAGTTGACGGCCTTCTAAAGAGACTGAATGACCTGGGTATATACGCGCATGCATATGCAGACGATATACTCATTTTGGTCATAAGCGATGACGAACACATACTAGGGGAGCTAATGAGGTTCGCACAAGAGTGGTGGTGAAATGGTGCAAGAAAGCCGACCTGTCGGTCAACCCCAACAAAACGGAGCTGGTGGTTTTCACGAACAGATATAAGGTTAAAAAAATAGGACCGATCAGAATACTAGGTGAAGAGCTGACTATTTCGACGGAAGCTAAGTACCTGGGAGTCACTTTTGATTCGAGACCAAAATGAGCAAAGCATTTGGAAAATAAAAAGCCTACCTTTACTGCTACCTTTTGGGCTTGTAGAAGGGCATTTGGGGTAACATGGGGACTAACACCCAAGATGCTCAAATGGATTTATACGGCGATTCTGAGGCCCAGGCTACTCCATGGAGCAATAGCCTAGTGGCCCAGAAGTAAACTGAAAACAGGCTCATCAACCTTAGACAGGCTGCAGGGAATGGTAGTGAGAGGTATCACGGGGGCAAGAAGGTCCACGCCTCTCAAGGCGTTGGACATGGCACTGGATCGTCCACCCCTAGAGGTAATAGTTAGAGCGGCCTCTTTCAAAGCTGCAGTCAGATCTAACAAGGGACGGCCCAGATCAGAGGACAGCGACTTAGTCAGGGACCTCGACCTGGACCAGGAGTGGCCGTTCGACTCACAGCCAAAGAGGTTCTCCTTTGAGAGGAGAAGGAGTTTACGGTTGGGATACTGAGCAGAACAGAAGGAGATACGTCTGTGGTAGGTGGAGAACACTGGTACACAGACGGATCCAAGGATGAGAAAGGAGTAGGTGCGGGAGCATGGCTGAAAGGCAGCACCAGAGAACTAGTGTTTGCCTTGGACACACATGCAACGGTTTTTCAAACAGAAGTAAGGACCATTAGAGGCTGCGTAGAGATGATGGTGGAGGAGGAATGGGCTAACCGAAAGGTAACCATACACTCAGACAGCAAAACCGCCATCGCAAGCCTTGGAAAGGTAGATGTCACCTCGCGTGAAGTCAGTCTATGCCGGGAAGGCCTGGAAAAACTGGCTGAAGTATGTGAGGTGGAACTCAGATGGGACCCAAGACACTCTGGCATACTGGGAAATGAAAAGGCAGAGGAGGGGAGCGGCAGGACTAAGGGTAATCAGAGTCAACACTGCTGTTCCTCTCTGCGCGGTTGATGAAAGGATACGTAACGTAAGGATTAAGAGGGAACATGTAGCAAGATGGAAGGATAGTCAAGGGTGCAGACATGCCAAGTTGTTTCTTGGTGAGGAGGCACCCAAGAGCTGGACCAGGAAACTGATCGACCTCCGCAAGGCGACGATCAGATCCTTTGTAGGATGGATGACAGGACATTGTGAACTGGAATACTTTAAGAGGAGAATTGGAAGGGTGGCTGAGGGCAGCTGCAGACTCTGCGGAGAAGAGAAGGAGACACCTGCTTTGCTCCTGCCCAAGGGTTCGGGGGGGGGGGGGGTAGGCATCGGGTGTCCTCCTAAAACCAGAGGAGATCCGCACACTGATTCTGGGCGAGATCCTCAGTTTACTGGTCTATATTAAAGATATTGAAGGTGGGAGGGTCAAGGAGGCAAAGCGCAATGGGCCATACAGGCCTACGCGCGAGCTGACACGTCACCGAGCAGGGGCCGTCAGTGCGCCTCCGACAACCTTCGACTATCCGATTAATAGATATATATCGACGGACCTCTTGCACCGTATCAACGAATTTTCTCGCTCAATGTTGTGACCTTGAAACAGGAGAATGGCCAGAGGCTTTAAAAATAGTTCAGATAACACCAATTCACAAGGCTAAAGAAAAACATCTACCAACAAATTACAAACCTATGTCATTGATTTCCAATATATCAAAAATTTTTTAAAAAGTTAAACACAAAAATTATTACATTTTGACAACCAATGTAATTTATTATCAGATAAACAATTTGGATTCAGAAAAAACAAAAGTACTAAGGATGCACTTTTTCACATAACAGATCTAATTTACAATGAACTTAGCAAAAGTGACCAAATTGCAATTACATTCCTTGATCTTGCAAAAGCCTTCGACACAGTTGATCATCAAGCTTCTAGATAAATTATACAACTACGGTATAAGAGGAAATGCACATAAACTAATGAAGTTATTTAAGAAATAGAAAACAAAGAGCAAAGTAAACAATCAATTCAGTGAGTATGAAACAGTTGATATGGGAGTCCCGGAAGGCATGATCGTAGGACCATTTTTTTTATTATGTACATAAATGATACAATGCTCTGGCATTGAGAATTCAATATTATCATATGCACAGATACATCAATTATAACAACGAGATCCACGTCGATCTCGAGTTTACAAAAGTCAATGAGATACACAGAACGGCTCTGCCTACTGAGATCACAATTGTGATCCAAAGACAATTGAAATCCAAAGGTAAAGATCAAATTCATCGTGAATTTGGCCGTTCTGTTGACCTGATTCGAAATCTAGAACAGGATCAAAATCGAGATTGACCTCAAGATCAACCTCGAGATGACAATTCATATCAAAATCAAGATCACTATCAAGATCTAAATCAAAATCTAATTCAAGATCAAAGTCAAGATTACAACCAAGATCAAAATGAAAATAACCAGAATCAAAAGCGTCCCCAAATCTTGTGACCGCTAGGTGACGTCTCCAAACCCATAAGTAATTCAGCAAAGGCGAAGATATATGAGTACCACCTTAGGCCGGTAATCAATACGTTAATTTATTTCAATAAGTAAATAATGGGTGGGTAGGTCGGTAAAGTAGGAAACAGCCTTACCATTGGAGTCGATTCATAGCAGAAATCTGCATTACCATCAGTCGGTAATGTAGAAAATTGCCTTACCATCTGTCGGTAAAGCAGAAAACGGGTCTGTAAACTCTGGGAGATCGCTAGCTAGCCGATCGCAGCTACCCGATAGCCAATAGCCGATAGCAAATCGCTCGTTTTGGTATCCAGGATTCCAAGAATATTAATTAATTAATAAACTTTTTCAAATATTTTTGATATATTGTAATCAATGACATAGGTCTGTAATTTGTTGGTAGATGTTTTTCTTTAGCCTTGTAAATTGGTGTTATATGAGCTATTTTTAAAGCCTGCTATTTTAGGGCATTCTCCTGTTTCAATAGTCAAGATCAACAATAATAAAGTTAAACAATAACAATCAAAGCAAAATTGCGCGGGCCTTGGAGGTCACAACATTGAGCGAGAAAATTCGTTGATACGGTGCAAGAGGTCCGTCGATATATATCTATTAGTCGGATAGTCGAAGGTTGTCGGAGGCGCACTGACTCAGTGTGCGGATCTCCTCTGGTTTTAGGAGGTACTCCCCGCACACCCGGTGCCTCCCCCCCAGGACCCTTGGGCAGGAGCAAAGCAGATATATGGGTGGCTCCCCCTCTTCTCTGCAGAATCAGCAGCTGCCCTCAGCCACTTACAATTCTCCTCTTAAAGTCTCCAGTTCACAATGTCCTGTCATCCATCCTACAAAGGATCTGTTCTTCGCCTTGGGGCGGTCGATCAGTTTCCTGGTCCAGCTCTTGGGTGCCTCCTCACCAAAAAACAACTTGGCATGTCTGCACCCTTGACTATCCTTCATCTCGTTAGATGTTCCCTCTTAATCCAGTTACGAATCCTTTCATCAACCGCGCCGAGAGGAACAGCAGTGTTCCTCTGGTGTTGACTCTGGTTACCCTTAGTCCTGTCGCCCCCTCCACGCTTTTCACTTTTCATTTCCCAGTATGCCAGAGTGTCCTGGGACCCATCTGAGTTCCACCTCACATACTTCAGCCAGTTTTACCAGGGCTTCCCGGCATAGGCTGACTTCACGCGAGGTGACCTCTAACCTTTCCAAGGCTTGCAATGGCGGCTCTGCTGTCTGAGTGTATGGTTACCTTTCGGTTAGCCCATTCCTCCTCCAGCGTCATCTCCACGCAGCCTCTAATGGCCCTTACTTCTGCTTGAAAAACCATAGCATGTGTGTCCAAGGCAAACACTAGTTCTCTGGTGCTGCCCTTCAGCCATGCTCCGGCACCTACTCCTTTCTCATCCTTGGATCCGTCTGTGTACCAGTGTTCTCCACCTACCACAGACGTATCTCCTTCTGTTCTGCTCGGTATCCCAACCGTGAAGCCCTTCTCAAAGAAGAACCTCTTTGGCTGTGAGTCGAACGACCACTCCTGGTCCAGGTCGAGGTCCCTGACTAAGTTGGTGTCCTCTGATCTGGGCCGTACCTTGTTAGATCTGACTGCAGCTTTGAAAGCGGCCGCTCTAACCATTACCTCTAGGGGTGGAAGATCCAGTGCCATGTCCAACGCCTTGAGAGGCGTGGACCTTCTTGCCCCCGTGATACCTCTCATTACCATTCCCTGCAGCCTGTCTAAGGTTGCTGAGCCTATTTTCAGTTTACTTCTGGGCCACAAGGCTAATTGCTCCATGGAGTAGCCTGGGCCTCAGAATCGACGTATAAATCCATTTGAGCATCTTGGGTTTTATTCCCCATGTTGCCCCAAATGCCCTTCTACAAGCCCAAAAGGTAGCAGTAAAGCTAGCCTTTTTATTTTCTAAATGCTTTGCCCATTTTGGTCTCGAATCAAAAGTGACTCCCAGCTTCCTTCGAAATAGTCAGCTCTTCCCCTAGTAGTCTGATCGGTCCTATTTTTTTAACCTTATATCTGCTCGTGAAAACCACCAGCTCCGTTTTGTTGGGGGTTGGCCGACAGGTCGACTTCCTTGCACCATTTCACCACCACTCCTAGTGCGAGCCTTGAACTACAATTAATTTTAAATCATTACACCGCATTCTAATTAAACTTAAATAAATCATTCAAATAATTGAAATCCCAAATAAAATAAAATTTAAATATTTAGATAAATTTAATATAAATATAAATCTACGTATTAATCCATACGCCCCTAATTTTAACATTACAGCAGCTAAAATTATTGAACCTGTAACAGGAGCTTCAATATGAGCTTTACGTAATCACAAATGAAATAAAAATATAGGCAATTTAACTAAAAAAGCAAAATTATATAAAAATATAAAATAAATTTATTAAATTCTAAAATTAAAATTCTATTTATTAAAATTAAAAAATTTAAAGAAAAAAAAATTATATAAATAAAGTAATAAAATTAATAATAATGGTAAAGAAGCAAATAATGTATATAATAATGTATATATTAATATACATTCTTGCCCTAATTCGCTCTGGTTGATACCCTCATCCCATAATTAAAACAAAAGTAGGAATAATTAAACTTATTTCAAAAAACAAATAAAATATAAAATAATTTATTCTTATAAATCTAACCATTAAAAATAACAATAATATTTAATAATACAAATCTATATCATTTTAAATTTTTAAATCTAATTCTTGTCATAAATATTAATCCAAGAATTCAAATAGTTAATAATATTAAAATAAATCTTCAATTATCAATACCTATCCATCTATACACATTTATTCATAAATTATTATAATTAACAGAACTTATTAATAAAAATCTAAAAATAAAGATTAAATTTATAAATATAAATAAAATAAATTTAATTTTTATATAAATTAATAAATAAATTAATAAAAATATAAATAACATTAATTTTATCATAAAATTAAATTTAAATAATTTAAATTATTATTACCTATTGATCGAACAAAAAATACCAATAAAGTTAAACTTTCACAAACTACAAATACTAAATAATATAATAACAAAATTAATAAATTATTAAATAATATTAAATATATTAAAATTATTAATAATCTTAACATTAAAAATTCTATACTTAATAAAGTTAATAAAATTTGTGAATAAAAATAAGATAGTATAAAAATTGAAAAAATAAATATAATAAAATAAATATAATAACTTATATAAATTTTAGCTATAATTTAAATAAAATATTAATTTTGTAAATTAAAAATAAATAAATAATTTATAGCTAATATTTCAAAAAAATAAAATCTTATATCATTAATCTCCAAAATTAATATTTTTAATTAAACTACCTTTTGATTAAATGATAAAAATAATTTTAACTATTCAAATTTCATTACTATTAATAAATTCAATAATAATAATAATAATCCAATCTATTCCTTTTAATAATAAAAATATTCATCCTTTAATTTTAATATCAATTTTACTTATTTTATTAATTATTTCTTCTTTTAACTTAAGATTATTTATAAACAATCACTGATTTTCATTTTTAATATTTTTAATTGTTGTAGGAGGAATTATAATTAATTTTATATATTTCATTAGATTTATATATTTATAATGTTATTACATAAAAACTTCATTTAAATGAATTTTTTTTTTTTAATTTTCCAAATAAATTTTTATTAATTTTTATAAATTTTATTTTAATAATTTATTTAATAAAATTCAATAATTGAATAATTAATTTCAATGAAATTAATTTAATATAAATCTAAAAATTTCAAATAATTTAAGTTTAATATATATCTATCCTAAAAACTACACAACTTTAATTGCAATAATTTATTTATTTTTATGTTTAACAATAATTGTAAAAATTTGTTTAATAAAAAAATTAACTCTACGTAAAATTAATTAAATGAAAAAATCAATTATAAAAACCAATAATATTTTTAAAATCATTAATTCATCTCTAATTTCCCTACATACCCCCTTAAATATCTCAAATTGATGAAATTTCGGATCTCTTTAGGCTTATGTTTAATTATTCAAATTATTACAGGGATCTTTTTAACCATAGTAACGGGGTTAATTTAAGGGAGGGTATTAGTCCCTCTCTAGGGCACGCGAAGGTAATACACCGGCGTCTACCACGCCCGGGGCGGCTCGCCGTTGTAGAATGAGCCGCAGGCCGGCAAGAGCGCATCGGCACAGGTTCCGAACGCGCGCGCGCAGACCTATACTGCAGAAAGCTTAAGCCACTTTCCACAAGAGCCGACGCTACGCTCTGCCGCTGCTGCCAACTTCGGCGCACGAACCACCGGGCGGCCGGCTATGAACTAGCCTTACCTACCTTCGCCGGTGTTCCCGTCGTAGGTTAACCTGAGCGACTTTAACTTACAATTTCCCCGTTGACGTTGCTCCTCTAGGAGGTGATGCCTCCGACTAGCTGCAGCTGCTGAAAAGGTAGAGGGCGGTATTCGGGGAGATAGGGAACGGTTACTCGCAAAATCAATGACTCGACACTAACGAAGTAAAAGTAAAATAAGAAGGGTTTATTAACCGACAGGATCGCGCTAAGGGGCGCGAAGCCCGAACAAATCTTCTGTACAAATAACGCGCCCAGGCCGAGACTTTACGCGGAGCCGGCTGAAAGCACAGCCGGTATGTCCGCGTCGCACGCTGCCGGAAAATGGCCGCCGCACGCGCACACGAGGCCGCTTGCCTCTACGCAAGCGGCGTCGGTTAACCGCGAACACAAACCCGCGAGGCCGCTCGCACGCAAATCCTACGCGGCATACAATTACGGGACGCAACTTACTTTTGCACTGGCCAGCGAGTCGCACTCCTCACTCTCTCTCTCTCTCTCTCTATCCCTGGCTTCCTCGCTGCGAGGCGTCAGGCCTCGTGGCGGATGCCGCCTTCAGTGCCGCCGACTCTCTCTCTCTCTCTCTCTCGTTCTCGTCCCTCCTCGGGAACGGCCGGGCTGTTGCAGGCAGCCGGCGTTGCGTCGGTGTCGATCGGGTGGGCGGAGCGGGTGCGTGTAGGCGTGGAGGGCACGGGCTTTTAAAGGCGCTGCACTGGTGGAGCAGGACGGCACGTGCGCACCTGTTGCGCTGCGACACTGAACTGTCTCCAAAATGGCCGCGGCATCGCTTCAGCGGCGCGGCGGCGCCTTCTTCTTCTTCTCGCTTTGCCTTTCGCGCGTCCCGCTTGGTGCGCGGCGAGCCGCTATACGTGCAAGCGCGCGAGATTCAAATCTCGCTGCGCGGTATATGCGACGACCTTACCCTAATGCATGCGCCCGTTCCACCCCTCACCCAGATCTGACGTACCCTGGACGTAATATCGGGGAAAAGGGAGGCCGCAGAAATAAGGCGTACAACTCGTTAGGTGGAGGCTCTTCCCTTTATTTCAGCCTCTGGGGCATTCGTCACCTGTTGGCGTGGCGTACAAAAATAATATTTACAATAAAAAACTACATACAAAAATTTTACAAGAAAATGTACAGGATTGCCCCTCGGAGGGAGGGGTCTTTCGGCCCGTGAGCGTCTCTCCCCGGGCTAGCCACGGGGAGACACGTCAGGCTTCGGTGGATGCCTGACTGCGTTCGGGCACTTGCGCGGCACTCGCATCCCAGGCCACCCGCACACATAGCAGTGGCGGAGGCGTCCTGCCCCCGGGGGCCTTGGTTCAGGGTGTGGCGGGCGCTCCTTGGCCAGGCCCAGGTCCGCCGTAGCCCTCTCCTCGTCGCGGCGGGCTTCCTCCCATCTGGCTCGGACGGCTTGCAGCTCGGCCTCCTCGGCCAGGCGGCGCGCTTGGGCTTCCGCCAGGGCGCGCTCGGTGTTGGCGCGGAGCTGTTCCTCCTCCTCTTCCCGCTGGCGTTGGCGGCGGGCCCGCCTCTCGGCCCTCCAGGCGACGAGGTGCTCGGCCTCCTCGTTTTTGGCCACCGCCATCCGGCGCCAGTAGGCGACTTCCGGGTGCGGCTTCGCGCACGTTTCGGCGTGGCGCTCCAGCGCATCGAATACCTCGGTGCGGAACTGGTGGGCCGCCTGGTCCATCGCGCGGGCCCTCACCAGCCCGGCACGCAGCTCTTCCCAGCTCGGATCGGGAGGGAGTGTCGAGCCGTCCGTCTGGACGGCGGCATCTCGTTTTCCCCGCGGATAACCGGCGGGGATCGCGCTGCGCGGCGGCGGGGGGAGCTCCTCCCGAGGGGACGAGTACGGGACTCCCGGACTGGAGCTCGCCTGAGCTCGTTCGGCGTCGTCCACCTCCTCGAGCGAGGGCTCGGCCTGCAGGAGCTCCCGAGTCTCCTGTTCCTGGCGAAGGCGTCGTTGGCGGAGCAGGTGCAGCACCGCCTGAGTTACGCCCTCTACCGGCTTGCCCAGGTCGAGGGAGATGAGGGCGGCCATCGCCTGCTCCAGGGTTTCCTCCGGGATCTCCAACATCTGAAAAGGAAATCTCAGGTAAGAATTCTGGAGGCGAGGTTCGCTCAGCGCGCGCAGGTGGCTTGGGAAGCACACGGGAAAAAGGGGCGTCGCGCGCGCGACACTACGGCCATTTCCGGGGCCTACCGCGCCCTCTGCGCGGGGCACCCGCGACTCCCTGCGCTACCGGGGGTGGTTTGTCCGGGACAGGTGCTTCGCCACGCGGTCTCGGCGGTCTCCCCCGCGCTCTTTTGGGAGTTGCTCCGTTCTCGCGAGGGACAGTCAATTCACACGAAGGGGTTGGTTCTGAGTCGCCTGCTTCTGGAGGCTCGGGCGACTCACCGTGGTAGAGCTTGAGTTGGTCCGCGGCTACTATCTCCTCATAAGTATTTATATTCCTCTCCATATTAACAAGTAGTGAAATGATAACACATCAAATGTGGGAGGACAACCCAAGGCTTAAATAAAAACTCCTTTAGTTAATTTTTTCCATAAATACCGGCAACGTTTCGTCCCTTGTATGGGACCTCTTCAGGCCTTTATTAAAAAAATAATAAAAATTATAATTGTATAGTAATGTTTTCACAATAAATATGGATATTATAAACTTTGTTATTGTATAAAAGTAAAAAAATTAATGGTCATACCATAATACTTAAATAACTAATATCACATCAGAGACGAATACGTCTCTATCGTCGTACGCGTTTTCAGTCTATGGCAGTCATATAATAGATGTAGGTGTGTAACAGAGTCAACGCAGGCGGAGATACCCGAAGGTACCCGAACTTACTTATTCACGTATACATAGAAAGCCATAATAGAACACCTTCACACAAACAAAGAGAAATTTCAAACAGAGAATAGTTATACTTAGGAATCTGATTTATTTAAATATCTATTTAATTTATTATATTGTTTACTAATAGTGTTAAAGTCTTCTTGTTTATTAATGTTATTTTTTAGCTAACATCATTGAAAAAACCCTTAGACTTTATTTTAATAAACCTGCTTCACATATTAACAATAGTTTTGCTTTAAAAGAAAAAGTGACGAATATATATATTCCCCATGGATATATTTTAGTTTCTCTAGATGTCATTTCTTTGTTTACTAACATACCGGTAGAATTAGTTTTGTGTAGTTTAGATAAACAGTTTCATAAGATTCAATGTCACTCAAAAATTCCGTTTGATAACATAATATACGTAGTTAAATTTCTTTTTGACAATACTTACTTTCTGTTTAACAATATAATTTATAAACAAATCTTTGGTACACCCATGGGCTCTCCGATTTCACCGTTATTTGCAGATACTGTTATGGAAGACTTAGAAATCACAGTTCTCAGTGAATTAAAAAATAATCATAATATCTCACCATTGTTCTATTTTAGATATGTTGACGAAACAATTTTGTGTGTGAAAGAAGAAGAGCTAGACCTAATTTTAAACAAATTTAATAGTTATAATAAATATTTACAATTTACACACGAGTTACATAACAATAACATGATTCCATTTCTTGATGTCACTTTAACAATAATTAATAATAGTATTATTACTAATTGGTATCAAAAACCCACAAACACTAATAGTTTAAAATTTTAATTCAAACTACACAATTCAATTAAAACGCAATATGATTTACAATCTAGTAGATAGAGCTCTTCTTCTTTCGCACCAACAATTTCATAATGAAAATTTGATTATGGTTAAAAAAATACTCGCCAAAAATAGCTACCCTGATAATTTTATTGATAGTTGTATTCGTTATCGCGTGAGATATCACACTTATGCCAATTCAAAACTTAATAATAATATGTCTACAATCAAAAATGTTATATCGATTCCGTTTCATGATAAATTATTTTTTACATGTAAGTCTTCCTTCAAAAAGTATGGTTTTACTATAGTTCCTTGTATGTCAAACAAATTAAATAGCATTATTAAGTTAGGTAAAGATACGCGGGAAAAATGGTGTGAGACCAATGTGGTGTACGAGATTGCTTGTAAGGATTGTAATGCCACTTATGTTGGCCAAACAAAGAGATGTTTAAAAATTGAATATATGAGCACAAAAAAACCCCGTTAAACAAAATATTACCAATTCCAACTCATGTAAATAATTTTTCACATAGTTTGGTTATGATAATGTTAAAATTTAAATAAAGAACCAAATAATTTTAAAAGATTAATTGCGAAAAATATTTTTATTAATATCAATAATAATAACATTAATAAACAAGAAGACTTTAACACTATTAGTAAACAATATAATAAATTAAATAGATATTTAAATAAATCAGATTCCTAAGTATAACTATTCTCTGTTTGAAATTTCTCTTTGTTTGTGTGAAAGTGTTCTATTATGGCTTTCTATGTATACGTGAATAAGTAAGTTCGGGTACCTTCGGGTATCTCCGCCTGCGTTGACTCTGTTACACACTTACATCTATTATATGACTGCCATAGACTGAAAT
Source organism: Torymus aiolomorphi (assembly GCA_036365515.1). Lineage (NCBI taxonomy): Eukaryota > Metazoa > Arthropoda > Insecta > Hymenoptera > Torymidae > Torymus > Torymus aiolomorphi. Next base: position 769,514 of record CM070873.1, on the reverse strand, counting down.
CGCGTACGACGATAGAGACGTATTCGTCTCTGATGTGATATTAGTTATTTAAGTATTATGGTATGACCATTAATTTTTTTACTTTTATACAATAACAAAGTTTATAATATCCATATTTATTGTAAAAACATTACTATACAATTATAATTTTTATTATTTTTTTAATAAAGGCCTGAAGAGGTCCCATACCAGGGACGAAACGTTGCCGGTATTTATGGAAAAAATTAACTAAAGGAGTTTTTATTTAAGCCTTGGGTTGTCCTCCCACATTTGATGTGTTATCATTTCACTACTATCTCCTCAACTTGACCGCCTTCGCCTACGAAACGGTAGGTGTTGGAGCCCAGTACGTCCGTAATCCAGTACGGCCCTTCGAACTTTGGGGCTAGTTAGGCGCGATGCCTTTTGCGGCCGAGGAGAGTGTGTGGCGACGTTTCCAGACTCTATCGCCCGGTTTGAAGTCTGGCTCTCGCCGGCCAGCGTCGTAATAGTTGGCTTGGCGATCTTGAGCTGCGCTAGTCTTCGAGGCAGCGCGTCGATGGAGATCTGGAAGGCCGTCGAGCCGCTCCTTCCAGCGAGCCAAACTTTCTTCTTGAGCCGGGGCTTCCGCCGCTACGTCTTGCCGCCTACGCTGCGTGCCAGGGGGCTCTGGCTGCCTGCCGTAAAGCAGCATGGCGGGGCTTACTCCAGTAGAGCTGTGCACGGCCGTGTTCATGGCGAAGAGAAGTTCCGGAAGCTTCTCATCCCATGTGGTGTGCCGCTCCTTGAGATAAGAGTCGACCATCGTCTTTAACGTACGGTTTGCGCGCTCCACCGGATTAGCCTGCGGGTGATAGGTGGGGGTGTTGGTGTGATGCACACCTCGCTCGCCCAAGAAGTCTTCGACGACCCGGTTCTTAAACTCGGTGCCATTGTCGAAGAGGAACACTTCTGGGCAACCGAATCGGAGGAATACCTTCTGGTTCAGTTCACCTATCACCGTCTTCGCATTTGCCTTGCGTATCGGCGTGGCCTCCGCCCACCTGGAGAAAAGGTCTTGAAACACGATGATGTATTCAAAGCCTTTGGAGGTGCGGGGAAGTGGTCCAATAATGTGCCCCGCTATGACCTGCCATGGTCTGTCGACGGTGCGTCGTCCCATGAGGCCGGCAGGAGCTCGTTGTTCAACCTCGAACCGCTGGCACGTTTCGCAGTTGCGCACGTATTCTTGCGTCTCCGCGTAATAGCGCGGCCAGAATTAGCGTAGCGCTACTCTGACGAATGTCTTTTCCCTGCCGAGGTGTCCAGCGGTTGCGTCGTGACATTCTTGCAGCACCTCGCGACGATGCTCTTCTGGCACTACCATCTTCCATGCATCGTCGTCGCCGAGGGTTGACTCTACCTCCTGGCTCGGGCGGTAGTGGTATAAGGTACCGGCTACGAGTTTGTACGTCGGGTACTCGTTAGGCTGCTCCCGGACCTTGGCGCTCCAGTCCTGATACCACGTGTCCTCCGTGTCCGTTGACCAGGACACCGCGGCCACCTCCGGGCCCTCCTCTCCCTCGTACATGAGGGAGAGAGCATCCGCCACGTAGTTCAGGGCGCCTTTCCGGTGTTCAATAGCAAACTTGCAGCTCTAACGCCCACCGAGCTAGCCTGCTCATGGGGTTTTTCATTTGGCAGAGCCACCGCAAGCTGCACCGCAACCTGTGGTCTGTCACGACTTTAAATTCGTAGCCGTCGGTGTAGGGGCAAAATTTGCCTATCGCTCAGACTACCGCGAGGCATTCCCTCTCGGTCACGCTGTAATTGCGCTCCGCCGGGGTCAATACCCGGCTCGCGAACTCGAGGACTCTCTCGACGTCGTCCACTTCCTGGAGCAATACAGTGCCGAGGCCAACGTCACTCGCATCTGTCTGCACAATGAACAGGCTGTTCGGGTCTGGTCGTTGCAGTGTCGGTGCGATGATGATCACTGCTTTAAGCAGCTCAAAAGCGCGTTGCTGCTCATCGAGCCACTCGAACTTCTGGTTCTTCCTCGTAAGCCGTGTGAGGGGCTCAGCGATCGTGGCATAATCGGGAATAAACCTCCGGTACCAGGAGGCCATGCCTTGGAATTTTCGAAGATCCCTCAGGTTCTTCGGCGTCGGATAGTTCTTGATCGGCTCTACCTTAGCCGGATTCGGCCTCGTGCCGTCTCGGTTAACTAGAAACCCGAGGTACGCCACCTCTGGTTTACAGAACACACACTTGTCCGGGTTAAGCGAGAGTCCAGCGGCCACGAGTCTCTTTAACACCATTTTGAGGCATTCCTTGTGTTTCTCAAAAGTCTCGGCGACGATGATCATATCGTCGAGATAGGCGTAGACATGCGACTCTAGCTCGGGCCCGAGCACGCGGTCTATGAGCCGCTGGAAAGTAGCCGGCGCATTGGTGAGGCCGTAGGGCATGCGCCGGAATTGGAATAGCCCCAATCCCGGCACGGTGAAGGCGGTAATTGGCCGCGCTTCCTCTGCCAGCGGTATCTGGTGATACGCGCTCTTGAGGTCGAACGTCGAAATAAACCGGGCCTTGCGCAGCTTGCGCAAGATGTCCTGCATGTTCGGTAGGGGGTAAGCGTCCGGCTCGGTGACTGCGTTGACCTTACGCAAATCGGAGCAGAACCTTCGAGAGTTATCGCTCTTCCGCGTCATTACGATTGGGCTCGACCAACCGCTCTGCGAAGGCTCGATTATCCCCTGCTGCAGCATCTCGCGCACTTGTCGGTGCATTTCCTCCTGCACCTTATCCGACATCGGATAGTGTCGCTGCTTTATCGGCCGGGTATTACGCACTTTTATTTCGTGCTCGACCCCCTTCACACAACCTAGTCCTGGTGGCGCACCACTCAGGACGGACTCGACCATCGCCTTCAGCTGCTCTCGCTGAAGGTCCGTGACATCCGCGAGTCCAAGGGCGGCTACTGCTGCGGGCTCGGTTGTCAAGCTGGCTACTTCCAGCTCGACGTAGGTGCCTGCGCCCCTGCAGAACAACCGATCCGTATCTGGGTCAAGTACGGCCCGAAACACACGTACGAAGTTGACGCCCAGATAGCAGTCTGCGTCTAGGTGTGGCATTATGGCTATCCGTATCTCACGTGTGAGCCCTGCCACGGTGATCGGCAAGATCACGTATCCTAGCAAGGGGCTTCGACTTCCATCCGCGAGTCGTACACCCCGCTTTTCGGAAGGTGTGAACTTCCGCTCAAGCGCTGTGGCTAGCTGGAGGCCTACAGTGCCCATGACCGTCGTCGACGCTCCAGGATCTAGCAGCGCGCGAAGGTTAAAGTCACCTACTTCGATGCAAAGCCACCACCTGGTTTCAGCATCGCAGGGACGGCTGGTCGGGGCCTCTCCTCGACCATCGTTCGGTGACGGAGCATCTTGTTCTGGCGCGGCCGCGCGGCTATCACACGCGGTCACGCCCTCTTCGCTCTTTGAAACCTCTACTGGGGAAGGGGCGGAAGCGATCCCGACTCCGCGCCCCTCTTCCCGTTTCCCGAGCAGTTTGGGCAGAACCGAGCAATGTACCCAGGGAGACCGCATGAGTAACAACTCAGAGGCGGTCTCGGCTCATTCGGAGGATTTCCTCCGGAGCCGGTGGGTGGCGCGGAGCTATGCTGCGAGCTCGGCGCCTTTTGTTCGGGTCGGGGGTCAGAGTGCCTCTGTGCCCCGCCCCTTCCCGGTGGCTGGTAACCACGTCCTCTATGCAGCCCAGCCGGCGTAGCCTTCCCGGAGCGCTCTACTCCGGACCGTGCCAACTCGGAAAGGCTTTGCTTCAGCACGCGCCGAAGCATCTGTTCCAAGTCTTCAGTCTTGGCGCCTTTCTCCTCGACCGCAGAAACCTTGCTGTCTTTAGCGTCGGGCTTATGCCTTTTCTGCGTGTCGGTGGTTGCGGGGGGCTTGTACGCCATCTCTGGCAGCAAGGCTGCTGCTGGCAGGCGGAGGTCGAAAAGTTTTCGCGTTTTTGAGCGTCTGCTCCGCGTCGACTGCCAGCTCTAGCAGCTCTTCCACCGTGTGGAAGTCGGTTCTACGGACCATCGCCTGTAGTTGTGGCCGTAAGTTCCGATGCAGCTGATCCAGCTGTTGTTCCAGGCTAGGAGGCGGCGATATTTTCCGAACGATCGCGATGAGGTACGTGATGTAATCCCTCACGGCCTCGTCTGCCCCTTGTGTGCGGTTATTGGTCTCCGCTATCAGTCGCTGCTGGTATCTTTTGGTGGTTCCGTACCAGCGCCTCGCCGCCGTCACGAAATCTTGCCACGTGGCCCATTTACCCTTCCCGTTTCGGTACCACGTGGCCGCTGTGCCAGAAAACAGTTCCGACAGTGACAACAGCACCTCTTCCTCGGAGAGGTTTGCCAAGACACGGCAGTCCTCCAGCCTTGCCAGGAATAAGTCAATGCTCTGGTTCTTGTCGCCAGAGTATTTTATATTCCACTTCCTGACTATTTGACCTATGTCTCTCGAGTGAAACATACTCGACCTCGAGAAGTTTCCTGTTCCGGTCGTGCTGTAGTTCGGCCAGCTCGCTCCTCTCGCCGAACTTCGGCGGTCACCACCCGCTCAAGGTGCGCTTACCCCTGGTAAGCCAGCCTGCACATCTTGGCGAGCTGGCGAGGGTGCCGGAGGCACACCCATCCAATCATCGTTGGCGATGGTGTACGTTGTGTCCTGTTCTGCCATCCGCAATATGCGTGCTGGAAGCGGCTTGTCGCTGTTGGTCTTGCACCAAGATCTCCAGCGACCTTACCTTTGCTATTAGCTCTGCTAATAGCGCGCCTAATTCCCTCGGGACCCAGAATTCTGAGCCATCCGTCGCCAGGAGGCGTATCGTCCCTCCTGCGCCGTCTGGTTGCTCGTTGCTGTCCCGATCTTGCTCGCTGTTCCGCCTGTCATTTGACGTGTGCTGGTCTTCTTGTGTCCTCGAGTTGTCCCGTCGTCGCTGAGGTGTCCTGTCGTTTTCTGCATTATTTTCCATGTTGGCTGTGGGGTTTAAGTGTGGTGCTGTCTAGGGTGTGGATGCGGCTTCTGTCGTCGTTCTACGCAGTATTTCCAGAATTTGCTCACTCTTGAGGACAACGTCCAGTGGATGAAGGTCCCAACTGGATGCCTCCATAAAGGAGCCGTCATCCTCTGAGAGGATTCTCCGTAAAAGATTCTCTCTGAGTGTCTTTCGCCGGGCGATTACATCGCCCGGTCCTTCAGGTTCATCGAACTCCTGAGGTGCGTATATTCCCAACACCCACTGGCTCAGCCTGTGCAGCTTCAGCAGCATGACGTCCTGTCGCTTCAGCTGTAACTCGGCTACTTAGCCGAGATACTTTACGCCCCGGCGTGCACGTGAGTTGCCTAACAAAGAGATTGAACTGTTAGTGATAAAAAAACATCGCAGTAAATAGAGTAATAAATAATAAATAACTAATTGTAAATTAATCTCTTTGTTACCCTCACTAAGTACTTCAACAATGCTCGGCCTTCACAAGCAATGCCCTCGCTAAGTACGTGCAGGTCGGGTTATTCCCTCCAAGCCAGGTTATGAACCACCAGTTAATCCCCCTTGCACACACTGTACACTTTTATTACATTCTACCTCGCGATAATTAATTGTTCGCAGCGCGAGTCTCGACCTGTTTATTCCGTCGTAGTAATTGCGAAATAACCTACTACTATTTTTATTGTGCTTTCCCAGCACGTAATGGGCGCCAGTTGTAACGGAGTTAATTTAAGGGAGGGTATTAGTCCCTCTATAGGGCACGCGAAGGTAATACACGGGCGTCTACCACGCCCGAGGCGACTCGCCGTTGTAGAATGAGCCGCAGGCCGGCATGAATTATTACGCGTCGAAAAATCTCTTCTCTCTCAAAAGTTATGAGCACTTAAACATAAATATAAAAAAAATTAACAAAAAAAGCAAGGAAAAAAGATGAAATAAAAATTGTTATTTTTTTTACTTATGTTTAAATGTTCATAACTTTTGATAGAGACGCGTAAAAATTCATATTGAAGGTTTTCTCTCTACTTTACATCTATTTTTGAATGGATACTGTAGGAATATGAGAAGATATTGCAAGATGAGTTATTCCCTACTGAAAATCGCCACATGGGACCCAGGTGGGACCCACACGGGATCTTTCATAGTTTCTATATGGTACCCACATGGGTCCCACATAGGGCCCATGTGGGGTTTTGTCCCAGGAACCACATGGGTCCCACATGGGTCCCAGGTCTAATGCAGAAAAATATAAATAGCCATGTGGGAACCATCTGTGAGCCATATGAGAAACATATGGGAACCTTGTGTTTATAAAACGTTTTATAATATTTATTTATTTATTTGTTTATTTATTTATTTGGTATTATAACTTGGAAACGGCTACAGATAGAGCAAAATGGCTTGAATTTGGCGGTCACTAAAAGAATATTAGGATTAGTGATAATTCAAATCAATTTACTGTTTATTTGCTAAGGACTCTTCAGTTTGTTGAATTTTTTATAAATAAATAAATAAATAAATAAACATTATTCTCATATGGCTCCCATATGGTTCTCATACAGTTTACACATGGCTCCCACATGGTTCCCATATGAGTCCCACAGCCGATTCGCACAATCCACCCGAACGGTATGTAAAAATTCCCACATGGTTCTCACATGGCTATTTATTATATTTTTCTGCATCACACCTGGGACCCATGTTGGTTCTGGGACAAAATCCCACATGGATCCCATGTGGGATCAACAAGGGAACTATGTGAGACCCATGGGTACCATATAGAAACTCTGAAAGATCCCATGTGGGTCCCGCCTAGGTCCCATGTGGCGTTTTTCAGTAGGGTTGCCAACAAAAGAAACACAAAGTTTTGTCTTATAGAATAAAAATAAAACTTTAAAGACGAATATCTTCGAAAATTTTGAGCGTTGGACCTTAAAATTTTTTCATATTTTGACATAACAAATCGGTACCCAAAGTTTGGTAAGAATCCGTGACCCAAAGGTGAGACACTCTCCTAGTAAGAAAGAAAATAGCCATTTTAAAAAATGTTGTAAAGACAAGGGTCAAATATTTACTCTTTTTCGATAGTCTTATTGGACTGCTATTCGAAATAGAATTATGTGCTTTTTCTGAATTGGTAAAGTTAGATACCGTCGTTATGTTTCGAGCTTGTACCGGAGATGGAACTATATAGTTTGCCAAAACTATAACAAAAAATGAAATAAATTAAAATAAAATGTTACCAAACTTTTACATGGAAAATGTTGGATAATATATCCCAAACCAATATTCGCAATGATACTATCTTGTGACTTTCTTTGCAAATAAACCTTGTACATGTTAAGATAATTATCCAGTCTTGTAAGATCTTGTTTAGAAAGTTGTACTTGTTTGTGCATTTCATCGAGAATGAGCTTCTTAATAACCTTGGACATAGCATCGCCTCTATATATACATAGTGCAAATTCCTTATAACACTGTAAAATACATATCTCTAGTAATCTGTTTATATAATCTTCCATATTCTGAGTTTCTGGAGCAAGAAATTTGACATTGTTGACATCTGTAACACCTGATACATTAATAATTACATACGGACCTCATCATTTTCATATCTTCTTAACTACGATTAAGGGGATGCATTACCTCTATACATTATTCACTGTTACCGACAACTACAGTTTTTCGTTTCGTTAATTTAATTGTTTAAATAACATGATTATTAATGCAGAAACACACTCTTTAAAGACTAGAGAATGTTCGTCTGGTCCACATTAGTTGTTAGTCTCAAAATTGATTTAACTAAACGAAAAACTGTAATATCGGTATACAGTAGCCTCTTAAGTTGACAATTTCATCGCATATTTAATTGGAGGTTGGTGCACACACAAAGGTAGGAAAGGGAAAAAGAGTGTGAGATTACATAAAAAGATGGATAGAGAGGCAAGTAAGAAATTTGCGTTTAATATAAAAAATCACTATTAAGTATAATTAAGCCCTGATAAAAACGTTGCCGGGTTTCTCGCCGGAATCGGGCTAGATTTATTGAATATCAGCGAATTCTAGTTTACGAATCCACCAAGAAACCCTATGAGTCGTGACATGCATTTTATATGTCGTTCCGGGTAGAAACCAGTGAAAAATTAAAAATATGAATTTAATGTAATTATTAGTTTTAATTCAAGAAAAACGTTCTGTAACAATAACGTAACCATACCAAGTTTAATTTAAAATGATATGGATAAAAATATAAAAAATAAATTTCTGACAAATGTATAATGATAAAAGTTACCTTACTTTTTAAATTAAACAATTTATGTTTATAGACTATAACTTAATAACTTTCTTATACACAGTCACTTATGATTATTTAAGAAATATAATTTGGCACAATAAATTACGCATTGTAAAAATGCTTAAAAGAAATATCAGCTCCGAAAAAATTACGTTTTCTTAATACTACAATAGTTCTAGTAGAAATAGGTATGTGTAATGCGTATTTCAGAACCTACGAACATCGGCTGGGGCTTTATCGAGGTGAGCGACATAAGCTCACTTCGCAATCATTGAAAGTTACATGACGACCTCTCAAAATTCTTATGCACAGTGTGACGGTCACGTAACGGTGAGTGACTGCGAAGTGAAATTATTTCCCTCGTCTCGATCAAGCCCCTGCCGGGTTTCCACCGAGAATCGCGCTCTCTTTCCAGCTTTGATTTTAGCGAATGGTTCTGACCAGTTTCTAGAATACTGGCTAGAAATTATTGTCAAATTATTACCAAGGAGGAGCAGCCTTCTACCAAAAAATCTCAGATGAGACCTCAGTTGAAATCTCACCTGAAATATCACGCCAAAATCTCATATATTTAAAAATCAAAATTTTACATTAATTTTAAATCGTTAAATATAAATTTCTAGATTTTTAGTATTTTTTATGCTATTATAATAGTAATAGCATACCAAAAACACGCGCAATAAAACATTTTTTTATTGATTTTTAAGGTTGTCCTGGCGCGAGGATTAGCGTTTTGATATTGGTATAACTGCACCCTATCCTTTAGCATTAGATTAAAGAACTGCTGCCAACTCCAAATAATGAAAATTCATATAGATTCTAATTTCTATTTTAACAAATTTTTTATTATTTTATAAAATTATGGCATTGTAAATTCGTTAAAAATTCATTAAGTGTTTTCCCGGACCATGTGATTAGTTAAAATTCTTTATATCTGTTGGTATATATGGTACATTTATGTGGTGCGAGAGTGAGAGAGAGAGAGAGAGAAGATGCGCAGCGCCATCACAAGTTGACTGATTGAGAGAGTGAGAGCAAGTCGTCACTTGATCGTCGCCCTCCGCTGCGTGCGGTTGTAAGTAGAGAGCAGTCGGGAGATCAGATTAATAAAGTTACTGTTTAATTGTTAACCGTCGGGTTGTTTATTGCTCCCCCTCCTACCACGGTTTTTCTAAACATGGTAGCGGAGAGTCGTGGTTGAAGTGCCGCGAGAAAAAGTCGAGAGCACAAAGGAACGCTCGAGACAAAGGGTGAGCCGGCGCGATCGCGCATTCGAAAAACTTTTTCCTCTTGACTCTACGTCGACCTTCGGGTGGCGTAGGGCAAGTAAAAATTTCGCCAGTGTATGGAAGACGAAAACAGGGAAGCTGTCAAGATTGAAACTGAAAATAAAGAAGTTGAACAAAAAGAAGTTCCCGCGGAAATCAAAATGACATCGGAAAACAAAGGATTTACGATGCCAATGTTTGATGGGGCAAATGGACAATTTGTACGACAAATGGAAGTACAAACTAAAGCTGTTCTTGGAATTTAAGGAATGCAGTGAAGTTATTGAACATGACGAAAGACCGGAAGAAATAACACAAGCAGTATCGAAGGAAAAAGAGATAAAAGCTAAAAACTATATTGTGAATAGTATAACAAATACGCAACTGGAGTTAATAATTTCTGAAGAAAGTGCCAAAAAAATGATTGATAAACTAGACGAGAATTATTTAATTAAAAGTAGTGCAGGAAAGTTGTTGTGCAAGAGAAAACTGCTCGATTTGAAAATGGAAGAAAGTGAAAACCCGACAGAATTTTATAATAAATTTGAAAAGTTAGTGAACGAATTAAAAAATGCGGGAGAAAATGTGACAAAAGAAGATAAATTAAATTATTATTTACTGACGCTACCAGAAAGTTTATCGCACATAGTAGATATTGTGGATGCATTAACGGAAAAGGACAAAATAGTGAAATAAAATTTGTGAAATCAAAATTGGAATTAGATTTCAAGAAAAGACACAGTGAAAGTGAAAATTTAAAATCGAATGCTTTTGTGTTTGAGAAGAAGAAAAATTTAGAAAAGAAAAGAGGACATTGTGTTATTCATGTGGTGGTGAAGGACACATACGATTGCCCGTCCAAAATCAATTCCGCGAATCACGCGCCACAACAAGGAGGCGGAAGCGGCCAGGAGAGTCGCGCGCCACAGAGGAGAGGGAGAACCGGCAGAGGCTACTTGCAACAGCGAGGAGGCGCGCGCGGACGCGGAGCTAGCCAACAGCGATCCAGCTTCAACTGGCGTGGCGGTAGCAGCTACGGACAACGCGGCCGAGGAGCGAGAGCCAACGACGGCGGCCAAGCTGAGCGAGGCGCGCACGACAGAGTAGGAATCAGCGCGTCAGTACAGGTTAATTCTACGAATATAAATAAAAATAAAATTGAGTGGATTTTGGACAGTGGTTGTACGGATCACGTAATAAATAATGACAATTATTTTAGCGATTTTATTGAATTAAAAGAACCGATTAACGTAAAAGTAGGTGATGGTAGAGTTCTAAAAGCAACAGTAGTACACGTTAATAGTAAATTTAAAACGTTTAATAATAATGAAACGGAAGTAGAAATGGAAAATGTTTTCTATGTAAAAGATATGAACAGAAATTTAATTAGTTTTGCTAAAATAACTGATAAATATAAAGTTGTATCAATTGGGAATAATTCAAAGATTTATGATAATAATAAATTAATTGCAGTTGCTTGGAAGAAAGATAGAATTTATATAATAACGAGTTATTTATAAAATAATGTAGAGTCAAATATAGTTAGAAAGGAAAACGGAAAAATGACTTTAAAAGAAAAATGGCATAGAACATTAGGACATGTTGATTTTAATTATTTGAATACTATGTGTAAAACTAAGTATTGGAAGGATTGCCTAATGAAATTGAGTCTGATTATTTTAAATGTGCAACGTGTATTGAGAATAAAATGCACAATATTCCTTTTGAGAATAATAGGAAAAGAGCTAAAGAGATTTTAGAGATTGTACATACAGATTTAAATGGGCCACACTCAGACGGTTACAAAGGGGAAAAATAGTTTATTACTTTTATTGACGATTATAGTAAAATAGCTAGGGTTTATCCTATAAAGTCAAAAGATAAAAAAAAATGAAATATTTGATAAATTTAATGAATATATTAATTTAGTAGAAAATATGACTGGCAAGAAAATTAAAAAACTGAGATGTGATAATGGCACAGAATATTTAAAGAAAATAATTATGTATAGATTGTTCAGAGAAAAGGGAATAGAATTAGAGCCGTGTCCACCGTATGTACACGAGTTGAATGGCACCGCGGAAAGGTACAATAGGACGATTATGGATAGCGCTAGGTATTTGTTAGCCGAATCCAAATTAGATAAAAGATATTGGCCAGAAGTAGTCAGCACGGCAGCTTATTTAAAGAATAGGACAATTGCTAATACAGTTGAGAGGAACAAATCTCCTTATGAGATATTTTTTAATGAGAAGCCAGATACGAAATATTTGAAATTATATAGCAGTGAAGTTTTTGTGAGAGTATCTGAAAATAAAAGAAATTCGAAATGGGATAGAAAAGCAGATTTAGAAATTTTGATAAGTTATGATGTAGTGGGCTACAGAGTTTTGATAAATGGTAGAGTAATTGTAGCTAGACATGTAGATATCGTTGAGGAAGATGTGAAATGTATTGGCCTAAACGATAACGATATAGAAAATGAAAGTTTAAATGAAAACTTTGAAAAACGTTTTTTGCCTCACTCTACTTCAACCCACGGGTGGAGTAGGGGTGGAAAGGCTAATGAGAATAGTAATTTAGAAAATTTAAATGAAAATTTAAATGAAAATATTGAAAACGAAACGAAGTAGAAAAGGAACCTGATTTAAGAAGGTCAGAAAGAATGATTAAAAAGCCTACGCGATTTAATGATAACTATGTATATAGCGGATGTATTTATGTAAATTATTGTAGTCCAGTAAGTTTTAGAGAGGCTGTAGAGAGAGCTGAGTCTAATTTTTGGATAGACGCAATGAATAAAGAGATGAATTGTTTAGATAAAAATAAAACATGGCAATTAGTTGAAAAGCCAAAGAATTAAAAGGTATTAGATTATTACGTTACTCGGGGGTTTTCGGGGTCGCGGAACACGAATATCGCGACGGCATCGGTCTCCGAAGTACCTGGTGCCCAGGGTGACAGTATGAACGACATCTCCTACAGTTTTACGGAAATTTAAATTATAATTACTCGAAACTCGTTACTCGGAGGTTTTCGGGGTCGCGGAACACGAAAATCACAACGGCAATGGTCTCCAAGGTATCTGGTGCCAGGGTGTACCAGACAGGTACCGACATCGTCTTCTAGAGTTTTACAGGAATTTTAAGTCTAATTACTCGAAACACGTTACCCGGGAGTTTCCGGGGTCGCTGCACCGTCATGAGTTTTCCTTCGGACTCGTAAGGGGGAACAGCGGTGCATTCGCCCATGTTAGTTCATTACTCGCGCGCAATTTTAGTTTGTTTTGACACGTACGGGTTTTGGCTGTGGCCTCGTATATTCAAAAATCAGTTCTAGACTGAAGTATTGATTTTCGTCGGCTTTCATTTAAAAACTGTGTCATTTCTACAAAATTGCTACATTTGGATTCTGGATCCTTGCGACCAGAAAAGATATTGCGCGCATCTGTTTATGCCGATTAGCGTCGGCTTTCTTTTACAATTTCCGGTAACCTCTACGGTTTGCACAAATTTATTTTATTTATATCAGTTTTAAACTAATAGATATATTTCGTCAGCGGTTCTCTGTTCTTCTTGCACGCGACGCGTCTCCGACGGATCTCTTGCATCGTATCAACGAATTTTCTCGCTCAATGTTGTTGTGACCTCCAAGGCCCACGCAATTTTTCTTTGATTATTGTTGAACTTGAGTATTGAAACAAGAGAATGGCCAGTGGCCAGTGGAAATGGCCAGTGGCTTTAAAAATAGCTCAGATAACACCAATTCACAATGCTGAAGAAAAATATCTACCAACAAATTACAGACCTATATCATTGATTTCCAATATATCAAAAATTTTTGAAAAAGTTATACACAAAAGATTTGTCAACCAATGCAATTTATTATCAGATAAACAATTTGGATTCAGAAAAAACAAAAGTACTAAGGATGCACTTTTTTACATAACAGATCTAATTTACAATGAACTTGACAACAGTGAGCCAATTGCAAATTAATTAATTAACCCAATTACATTCCTTGATCTTGCAAAAGTCTTCGACAAAGTTCATCATCAAATACTTCTAGATAAATTATACAACTACGGTATAAGAGGACATAAACTAATGAGAAGTTATTTAAGTAATAGAAAACAAAGAGTCAAAGTAAACAATCAATTCAGTGTGTATGAAACAGTTGATGTGAGATTCCCGCAAGGCACAATCCTAAAGACCATTGTTGTTTATTATGTACATAAATGATATATTGAACTCAATGCCAGAGAAATCAATATTATCATATGCTGATGATACAGCAATTATAACAATGAGATCCGCGTCGATCTCGTGTTTACAAAAGTCAATGAGATGCACAGAACGGCTTTGCTTACCGAGATCACAATTGAGATCCAAAGGCTAGATCAAATTAATCGTGAATTTGGCCGTTCTATCTTGATAGTGATCTTGATTTTGATATGAATTGTCATCTCAAGGTTGATCTGGAGGTCAATCTCGATTTTGATCATGTTCTAGATTTCGACTCAGGTCAACAGAAAGGCCAAATTCACGATGAATTTGATCTAGCCTTTGGATCTCAATTGTGATCTCAGTAGGCAGAGCCGTTCTGCGTATCTCATTGACTTTTGTAAACTCGAGATCGACGTGGATCTCGTTGTTATAATTGCTGACTGCAGCTTTGAAAGCGGCCGCTCTAACTATTACCTCTAGGGGTGGACGATCCAGTGCCATGTCCAACGCCTTGAGAGGCGTGGACCTTCTTGCCCCCGTGATACCTCTCACTACCATTCCCTGCAGCCTGTCTAAGGTTGATGAGCCTGTTTTCAGTTTACTTCTGGACCACTAGGCTATTGCTCCATGGAGTAGCCTGGGCCTCAGAAACGCCGTATAAATCCATTTGAGCATCTTGGGTGTTAGTCCCCATGTTGCCCCAAATGCCCTTCTACAAGCGCAAAAGCTAGCAGTAAAGGTAGCCTTTTTATTTTCCAAATGCTTTGCCCATTTTGGTCTCGAATCAAAAGTGACTCCCAGGTACTTAGCTTCCATCGAAATAGTCAGCTCTTCACCTAGTAGTCTGATCGGTCCTATTTTTTTAACCTTATATCTGCTCGTGAAAACCACCAGCTCCGTTTTGTTAGGGTTGACCGACAGGTCGACTTTCTTGCACCATTTCACCACCACTCTTGTGCGAGCCTCATTAGCTCCCCTAGTATGTGTTCGTCATCGCTCATGACCAAAATGAGTATACCGTCTGCATATGCATATATACTCAATATATACCCAGGTCATTCAGTCTCTTTAGAAGGCTGTCAACTACTAGGGATCAGAGCGTCGGTGAGAGCTTGAGGGCACACTCTCGTCGCCCGTCCCCCGCCCGTCGACGCGCCCCTATGTGCCTCAATAATGCGGTCCTTTATAGAACTGCGAATCCATCTCACTAGTGTTCCAGGGACCCCGTGCCTCTGCGCTTCCTGGCAAACGCTTTTCTCAGTCGTGTAGTTGAAGGCTCCCTCCACATCCAAGAAAGCTGCCAGTACCATGCCCTAGTTTTTCATACCTTTCTTGATCTTGTCTGTAGCGTCACTCAGTGCTGAGACCACGAACTCATTACCCTCCCTACACGAATGTTTCGCATGATGTAGTGGGCTATCCTTGAAGGCCTCATCCTTGATGTAACGATCCACTAACCTTTCCAGTGTTTTAAGGAGGAAGGAAGGCTTATGGGCCTATAGTCCTTCACCCGTTCATGGATACGTCTACCTGGTTTTAGTAGGAAGATTACTATGGCTTTCCGCCAGGTCCCAGGGATATAACCCAATGCAAGGCAGGCCCTGTATATTACGACTAGCGGGTCCACCAGTAATTCTAATCCTTCTTGTAGTAGAACTGGAAATATACCATCAGCCCCAGGAGCCTTATAAGGTTCGAAGGTCTCGATGGTCCCATTTAACTCTATTTTTTGTAACCACTCGTTCCGCTACTTCCCAGTCCTGAGCCAAGGATTCGGTATCAGTATCTAGTCGTAGCGTTGACTCTGTGTTTTCTAATCCCGGGAAGTGTCACTGGACACGCATTGAACAGGCCTCCCTCACTGTCCGCTGCCCATCCTCCGGATGGTGTCTTTATGCGTACAGAGGTTCCTGTCGTTGGTCTGGCTAGGATTCTATTAAGCCTCGCTGCTTCAGGTATACTGTCGATTTAGTAACAGTATCTCTTCCAGCCTTCCCTCTTTGCCGTTTCCAATGCCTTTTTGTAGATGATCTGGGCGGCTTTGTAAGCCTCCCGCTCAGCCTCGCCTTTCCGTTTTTTCCATTTCCTAAGAAGTTTCCTTATCTCCCTGCGTTGGGATTCCAAATTGGAATTCCACCAGGGAGCACCTTTGCCTAATGTCATTTTCTTTAGCCGTTGCAGTCGCTTTCAAAAACTCCTATTAGAGCTTCATGCACTTTGCTGCTGTAATCATCCAATTCTACGCTGCTGCACAGACGATCGGTGCTAGGATCGATGCCTTTCTTCTAGGCATTTGCGGTAGTTTTCCCAGTCAGTTTTCCTAGGATTCCTCCACATTTGCTCCTTAGCCTTGACGTTTCCTACTTCGAAGCGGATCTTTTCGTGGAGACCTCCTCTGCAACTCTCCATCCCAGTATCCTACGCCCGATCCCTCTCGATGCTAGTGTAACATCCAGGACCTTACTGAGTTCCCTTACTGAGTTCCTGAAGGACGCTGCCCTTATTCATAAAGTCCAGTTCCGTCGAAGCTATATATTCCAATAGCTCCTCTCCTCTGTTATTGCAGTTCGAGCTGCCCCATATTGTGTGGTGCGCGTTTGCTTCACAGCCTAGGATAAGCTCCTTCCCGCTCGTGTTGCATTCCTCAATGAGTGCCCTCACCTCATCGGGTGGGGGTGCTTCTGTTGCATAACTAGGAAAGTACGCAGAGGCTTCTGTTGCATCACTAGAGAAGTACCAGTTCTGTCTCTGCCCCTCCTCCTATACCTTTACTGTTACCGTGGTAATGTCCGCGTGGCAATATTTCGGCCAGGCCTCTCCATTCCTATCAGGATTATGCAGGTTCATACTCGAGTCCCAGCCAGAAACAGTTGTCCACACCCCCTTAATCCGGCTACAGTGCCTTTCGCATCGATCCAAGGTTCTTGGGTCAAGGCGATACCTATCTGCACCTCAGCCACGCTCTATGACGGAACTGCCGAAGCGCTTTTGCTGTGGTGCAAATTAATCTGGATGAAGGGAATAGTGAGCTCCGCACTGTTGGCTGAGTCCTTGACGACGTTCATACTCTCCACCCACTGTACTGGACTCAACTCTACTGGACTCCAGTTCCCTCGGAAACCGCTGTCGTCATGATATTCGTGTTCAGCGACCCCGAAAACCCCCGAGTAGCAAAAGTAAACTTAAAGTAAGTCCAGCAATAATTTCCATGTAGACTATTTTCTATTTATTGCCTAATCGAAATGCATTAGTCGCATCTAATAGGTCAGAATCGGCGCTCTTCGTCTTTTCCGCTATCATCGGCCGATTCTCTTGGGCTCCCTTACCGATTCCTTTTGACCGTGCAGGGTCTGCCAAGCCACCCTCGACATCCTCATTTAAAAGCTGGGACATTTCTACAAAATTGTTACATTGGGATTGTGAATCCTTGCGGCCGGCAGAAATATTCCGCGCATCTGTTTATGCCGTTTAGCGTTGGCTTTCTCTTGCAATTCCGGTGACTTCTACGGTTTGCACAAACTTATTTTATTTATATGAGTTTTAAATTAATAGATCAACGGACCACTTGCACCGTACCAACGAATTTTCCCGCTCAATGTTGTGACATCAAAGACCCGCGCAATTTTCCTTCGATTATTGTTGAACTTGAGTATTGAAACAGGAGAATGGCCAGTGGCTTTCAAAAAATAGCTCAGATAACACCAATTCACAATGCTAAAGAAAAACATCTACCAACAAATTACAGACCTATATCATTGATTTCCAATATATCAAAAATTATTGAAAAAGTTATACACATAAGATTATTACATTTTGTCAACCAATGTAATTTATTCTCAGATAAACAATTTGGATTCAGAAAAAACAAAAGTACTAAGGATGCACTTTTTCACATAACAGATCTAATTTACAATGAACTTGACAAAAGTGACCCAATTGCAAATTAATTAATTAACCCAATTACATTCCTTGCTCTTGCAAAAGTCTTCGACACAGTTGATCATCAAATACTTCTAGATAAATTATACAACTACGGTATAAGAGGAAATAAACTAATGAAAAGTTATTTAAGTAATAGAAAACAAAGAGTCAAAGTAAACAATCAATTCAGTGAGTATGAAACAGTTGATGTGGGAGTCCCGCAGTGCACAATCCTAAGGACCATTGTTGTTTATTATGTACATAAATGTATTTGGACTCAATGCCAGAGAATTCAATATTATCATATGCTGATGATATAGCAATTATAACAACGAGATCCGCGTCGATCTCGTGTTTACAAATGTCAATGGGATGCACAGAAGGGCTTTGCTTACTGCGATCACAATTGAGATCCAAAGGCTAGATCAAATTCATCGTGAATTTGGCCGTTCTGTTGACCTGAGTCGAAATCTAGAACAGGATCAAAATCGAGATTTACCTCAAGATCAACCTCGAGATGAGAATTCATATGAAAATCAAAATCACTATCAAGATCTAAATAAAAATCTAATTCAAGATCAAAGTCAAGATTATAACCAAGATCCACTCGCCATTCCCTCGAATAATATGATATTTTTTGTTGAAATTTTATAGAATCCTCGCTTAGATTGTTGAGAAAGGTAAAAGAAAATGTCCGTTCTGTATCTCGCAGATCTTCTAAAAGGTTCTATGCCATTTTATTAAAGTATGCTAAAACTTTGGTGAAAATACAGAGTGTCACATTGCTACTTGCTTACAATATTTCTATGTGAGAATTTTGCTTTTTGCTGTCTGCTGGCACCATAAGAACGTAAAAAATGTAAAAAATGTAAAAATGGGAATTATTGTAAAAAATGTAGAAAATATATCAAGTAAAAAATGTAAGAAAAGGTAGAAAAGGAAAACTAAAAACAAAAATTAAAAACATTAAATATTTATAAATTTAAAAAATGTAAAGACAGGAAAAATTGTAACAGTTTTGAAAAATGTAAAAGGTGTAAGAAGTGCAAAAGATGACAGAATCGTCAAAAATTTTAAAAATGTGAAAAACGTACAAACGTACAAAACACAAGCAAAGTAAAAAATGTAAAGAATGTAAATAATGTAAAAATGGGAAAACAAGTGAAAATTGAAAAATGTAAATCGTGTAAAAAACGTAAAAAATATAAAAGAAAATAAGAAAATGTGAAAACTGAAAACATTGTAAAAAAAAGTGTGTAAAAAATGTATAAAGTGTAAAAAGTTTAAAGAATGTGAAAAGCGTAAAAACGTAAAAAACGAAAACAATATGACGATTCTGTCATTTTTTGCACTTCTTACACCTTAAGAAACACCTTTTACATTTTTCAAAACTGTTACATTTTTTCCTGTCTTTACATTTTTTAAATTTATAAATTTTTAATGTTTTTAATTTTTGTTTTTAGTTTTCCTTTTGTACCTTTTCTTACATTTTATACTTGATATACATTTTTTTACAATTTTTACAATAATTCCCATGATTACATTTTTTACATTTTTACGTTCTTATGGTGCCAGCAGACAGCAAAAAGCAAAATTCTCACATAGAAATACTGTAAGCAAGCAGCAATGTGACACTCTGTATTTTCACCAAAGTTTTAGCATACTTTAATAAAATGGCATAGAACCTTTTAGAAGATCTGCAAGATACAGATCGGACATTTTCTTTTACCGTTCTCAACAATCTAAGCGAGGTTTATATAAAATTTCAACAAAAAATATCATAATAAGATTCGAGGGAATGGCGAGTGGATCGGGTTTTGTATTCCCTCGCTTGCTTTAATCACCTACGGACATGTGTCGGTTCTCGCTCAATCTTTTTTGGTTTTGATCTTGATGTCGATACTAATTATGGCCTTGATTTAATCCTGAGGTTGAGCCTGATTTTGCTGACTTTGATTTTCATTGCGATCTTGATCGTGATCTTGATTTTCGCATTTCTGATTCTGGTTATTTTCATTTTGATCTTGATTGTAATCTTGACTTTGATCTTGAATTAGATTTTGATTTAGATCTTGATAGTGATCTCGATTTTGATATGAATTGTCATCTCGTGGTTGATCTTGAGGTCAATCTCGATTTTGATCCTGTTCTAGATTTCGACTCAGGTCAACAGAACGTCCAAATTCACGATGAATTTGATCTAGCCTTTGGATCTCAGTAGGCAGAGCCGTTCTGTGTATCTCATTGACTTTTGTAAACTCGAGATCGACATGGATCTCGTTGTTATAATTGCTGTATCATCAGCATATGATCATATTGAATTCTCTGGCATTGAGTACAATATATCATTCATGTATATAATAAAAAACAATGGTCCTAGGATCGTGCGTTGCGGGACTCCCATATCAACTGTTTCATACTCACTGAATTGATTATTTACTTTGACTCTTTGTTTTCTATTACTTAAATAACTTTTCATTAGTTTATGAGCATTTCCTCTTATACCGTAGTTGTATAATTTATCTAGAAGCATTTGATGATCAACTGTGTTTTGCAAGATCAAGGAATGTAATTGCAATTTGGTCACTTTTGTCAAGTTCATTCAAGATCAAAGTCAAGATTACAACCAAGATCAAAATGAAAATAACCAGAATCAAAAATGCGAAAATCAAGATCACGATCAAGATCACAATGAAAATCAAAATCATCAAAATCAGGCTCAACCTCAGGATCTGTGATATTCGGTTCAACACCCTGTATGTTTTTATTAGGGTGGTTGACCCTACCTATGTTCTCACGTTCTAAGTCTATGTATCTGTCTTTATTAATCCTTTCATTATATTTCTTGAAAAATGCGGTATCCAATTTTTTCTCTAATTTTTTTCGCAATGGACTTATAATAAATTGCAGTTTGGTCGTATAATGATCAAAAAACAGTAAAATAATGCGATAGTTTCTCTTTACTTGTTTCGTGTTGGTTTAACATACGTGTATGCGTGTTGATTCGATGTTCGGGAATCACTGCAGTCTCCATGGTGTGGTTTGATGTACTTGCAGCTGGTCTTTGGAACAACGTACTTTTTTCAGCCAGACGTTGAATTAATTAGATTGTTAGTTGAATCTAATGGTAGTTTTCTTTATATTGCTATATAGTGATCCTAATGGCTTATCTACCAGATAATGTTTTTGTAAATAAAAAACAACATTGGTCGTGTTTCGACGTTTCGGACACTTTTATTTGTGTCCCTCATCAGGATTCTAATCAAAAAAATTTTTTTTACATAAATTATTACAGGTATGTTAAACGTAAATAACTAAATCACATTAAATATATATGACAAAAACTTACAATGAGACAGTGTCAATCTAGTTACGCAGAGAACAATCCGCTCGTCAATAACTAGATTTTACAAATTTCTCTCTTATATACTAACCTAATGTGTGTGTGTTCGAAAAT
Organism: Torymus aiolomorphi; assembly: GCA_036365515.1. Classification (NCBI taxonomy): domain Eukaryota; kingdom Metazoa; phylum Arthropoda; class Insecta; order Hymenoptera; family Torymidae; genus Torymus; species Torymus aiolomorphi. The sequence goes on along the minus strand of CM070873.1, from coordinate 748,334 downwards.
ATACTTTATCACAGATATAACTAATACATATAAATGGTGACGTGAATTAGGAATGGTGGGAGAGGCGTCACTGACAGAGCTCGTAGACGGAGAGAGGTAACAGGGCGACACACACAGGAGGAGGTGGCGCTATCGATGTTTTCATAAACGGACTAAGACAACTTCCACGCTGTGTAGTCATACCTCCTACATGAGTGCGTTCCTGATACCTTTACAAAGTCATAGAACGGCAAGTACATTATTTCGGAGATGAGAAATAGAAATTTTTAATAAACGTATTATATTCGTTAGGTAGCCTTGTAATTTCGAACTGTTTATTCATAAAATTTGGTTGTGTGTTTATAAAAACGCCTCCGAAAAAAGCCTTTTTCCATTATTTATTTCATTGTCTAATATTTTTATATTTTCGAAATCTATTGTGTGATTTGTTTCATTAGTGTGCATAAATAATCCGGAATTTTGATCTTCATCTTTATATTTTTTTGCATGTTCTTTTGCTCTGACTTGTAGGCGTCTACTCGTTTGTCCGATATAAGAAGCGTTGCAATCGCGGCAATTGATCTTATATACGATATTGGCTTGATTCACTTTTTCTGTTTTATCTTTACCTAACTTTATAATATTATTTAACTTATTTGTAGTGCTATAGACAACCTTTGTACTAAATTGTTTAAAGAAGTTATGATTGAAAAATTCCAGTTCCTTAACATAAGGCAAGCTAATGATGGCTTTATTATTAACAGGTTCTGTTTGTTTAAAATTTGTTGTAAATTTTATCTTCCTTAAACGTTTTTTTATGTGAAAATCTATAACTTTTAACGGATAATCATTCAATCTTAACACCTTTTTTATAAATGATATATTTTCGTTGTGGAAACTGTTATGCGATAATTTTATGGCTCTATCTACTAAGCAATATATAATAGCTATTTTATTACTGAGGGGGTGGTGTGAATTATAATTTAAATAGCATCCTGAGAAAGTTGGTTTGCGGTACCAATTTGTAATTATATGTCTATTTTTATCTATTATAATTTTGAGATCTAAGAAGCTAATGCTTTCATTCTGTGCTATTTCAATCGTAAATAGTAAGTTTTTGTTGTATGTATTAAAGGTATTAAGAGTGTAGTCTATTGAGTTGCTAGGTACACATAACAAAATATCGTCAACGCCACTCTCGAATGATATTATGATATTTTATGTTGAAATTTTATATAAACCTCGCTTAGATTGTTGAGAACGGTAAAAGAAAATGTATCCGATCTGTATCTTGCAGATCTAAAATTACTAGGTTCTATGCCATTTTATTAAAGTATGCTAAATATTTGGTAAAAATACAGTGTCACTTTGCTGCTTGCTTACAATATTTCTATGTGAGAATTTTGCTTTTTGCTGACTGCTGGCACCATTAGAACGTAAAAAATGTAAAAAATGTAAAAATGGGAATTATTGTAAAAATTGTAAAAGATGTATATCAAGTAAAAAATGTAAGAAAAGGTAGAAAAGGAAAACAAAAAACAAAAATTAAAAAAAATTAAAAATTTATAAATTTGAAAAATGTAAAGACAGGAAAAAATGTAACAGTTTTGAAAAATGTAAAAGTTGTAAGTGCAAAAAATGAGAGATTCGTCAAAAATTTTATAAATGTGAAAAACGTACAAACGTATAAAACCCAAGCAAAGAAAAAAATGTAAAGAATGTATATAATGTAAAAATGGGAAAACAAGTGAAAATTGTGAAAAATGTATATCGTGTTTTTTCCTGTCTTTACATTTTTTAAATTTATAAATTTTTAATGTTTTTAATTTTTGTTTTTAGTTCTTCTACCTTTTCTTACATTTTTTACTTGATATACATTTTTTACAATTTTTACAATAATTCCCATTTTTACATTTTTTACATTTTTTACATTCTTATGCTGGCAGCAGACAGCAAAAAGCAAAATTCTCACATAGAAATATTGTAAGCAAGCAGCAATGTGACACTCTATATTTCCACCAAATTTTTAGAATACTTTAATAAAATGGCATAGAACCCAGTAATTTTAGAAGATCTGCAAGATACAGATCGTAATGTTCTTTTACCGTTCTCAACAATCTAAGCGAGGTTTATATAAAATTTCAACGAAAAATATCATAATATGATTCGAGGGAATGGCGAGTGGATCGGGTTTTGCATTCCCTCGCTCGCTTTAATCACCTAGGGACATGTGTGTCGGTTCTCGCTCAATCTTTTTTGGTTTTGATCTTGATGTCGATACTAATTATTTATTTAATCCTGATTTAATCCTGAGGTTGAGCCTGATTTTGCTGACTTTGATTTTCATTGTGATCTTGATCTTCGCATTTTTGATTCTGGTTATTTCCATTTGATCTTGGTTGTAATCTTGACTCTGATCTTGAATTAGATTTTAATTTAAATCTTGATAGTGATCTCAAGATTGATTTTGATATGAATTGTCATCTCGAGGTTGATCTTGAGGTCAGTCTCGATTTTGATCCTGTTCTAGATTTCGAATCAGGTCAACAGAACGACCAAATTCACGATGAATTTGATCTCCTTTTGATTGAGCCTTTGGATCTCAATTGTGATCTCAGTAAGCAAAGCCGTTCTGTGCATCTCATTGACTTTTGTAAACACGAGATTGATTTTTGTAAACGCGGATCTCGTTGTTATAATTGCTGTACCATCAGCATATGATAATATTGAATTCTCTGGCATTGAGTTCAATATATCATTTATGTACATAATAAACAACAATGGTCCTTAGGATCGTGCCTTGCGGGAATCCCACATCAACTGTTTCATACTCACTGAATTGATTGTTTACTTTGACTCTTTGTTTTCTATTACTTAAATAACTTTTCATTAGTATATGGGCATTTCCTCTTATACCGTAGTTGTATAATTTATCTAGAAGTATTTGATGATCAACTGTGTCCAAGGCAAGATCAAGGAATGTAATTGGGTTAATTAATTAATTTGCAATTGGGTCACTTCTGTCAAGTTCATTGTAAATTAGATCTGCTATGTGAAAAAGTGCATCCTCAGTACTTTTGTTTTTTCAACTGCGCCGCTGTTCGCTCTTACGAGCCCGAAGGAAAACTCATGCACGGTGCAGTGCAGTTAAGGCAGTGCGCTGAACGCAAGAGGTCAGCGGGCCGAAAAGTTATGATATAACAAAATAAATGCGCGAAAATTGGAAATAATAACGAATCGAGCTGGAGACGGGGAATTTTTTTTACTTTTAGACCAGAGAGGCCTTTGAAACAAATTCGATTTTTAGATGTTAAACCTTGCTTTAATCGAAGGAACTACGTGATTAAACGTGCAAGTTAAAAATTAACTATCTCTGCTGGCACGTCGACGATAGAAGAGACACCTGCGATCCGTCGGCAGAACACAGCGACGATGCTTCAAATACGTAGGAAAACCAGATAAACAAATTACGCGAACAAGTACTAAATTCATACGGACCATCGAGATCATTAAGGTTTAAAAAAAAACATTTTTTTGCGTAAATTTATAGCTTATTTGTAAAACACCATTATTAAAATAAATTCCCTTGATAAATTCTCCCATGAAAACATTTTCTCTTCACTGGTTACATTATCACATACAGGAAATACGTACAAAAACTTTTTTTCTAACTGAAAAAGATTTTAATCATTCCTCGATTTTTTTTTTCATCGGAATGTAATCCTTGAATCATATCCGAATAGAAAATTCTAAGTTCAAACTTTTTACGGTGAAGTTCACTCGAGGAGCACGGTGTATGGAAGCGCGCACAGTATGACCCAATGAACCTAAGTTTGGCGCTAACGCCTAACAGTTGACCCTGGAATTCGGCCTAATAACGTATCATTATAATTCCAATTTGCTTTTCGAAGCATCCTGTTATGTGAAAAAGTGCAACCTTAGTACTTTTGCTTTTCCTGAATCCAAATTGTTTATCTGATAATAAATTACATTGGTTGACAAAATGTAATAATCTTTTGTGTATAATTTTTTCAAAAATTTTTGATATATTGGAAATCAGTGATATAGGTCTGTAATTTGTTGGTAGATGTTTTTCTCTAGCCTTGTGAATTGGTGTTATCTGAGCTATTTTTAAAGCCTCTGGCCATTCTCTTTTTTCAATAGTCAAGATCAATAATCAAAGGAAAATTGAGCGGGCCTGGAGGTCACAACATTGAGCGAGAAAATTCGTTGGTACGGTGCAAGAGGACCGTCGATATATATCTATTAATTTAAAACTGATATAAATAAAATAAGTTTGTGCAAACCGTAGAAGTCACCGGAATTGCAAGAGAAAGCCAAACGGCAGAAACAGATGCGCGGAATATTTCGGCCGGCCGCAAGGATCCACAATCCAAATGTAACAATTTTGTAGAAATGACACAGCTTTTAAATGCGGATGTCATTTTTTCCCGTCATTACATTTTTTTAATTTATAAATTTTTAATGTTTTTAATTTTTGTTTTTTAGTTTTCCTCTTTTGCCTTTTCTTACATTTTTTAGTTGATATTTTTTACAATTTTTACATTAATTCCCATTTTTAGATTTTTTACATTTTTTACATTCTTATGGTGGCAGCAGACAGCAAAAAGCAGAATTCTCACATAGAAATATTGTAAGCAAGCAGCAATGTGACACTCTATATTTCCACCAAATTTTTAGCACACTTTCATAAAATGGCATAGAATCTAGTAATTTTAGAAGATCTGCAAGATACAGATCGAACATTTTCTTTTCAACAATCTCACCTTTCTCAACAACCTAAGCAAGGTTTATATAAAATTTCAACAAAAAATATAATATCATTCGAGGGAATGGCGAGCGGATCGGATTTTGTATTCCCTCGCTCGCTTTAATCACATAGGGACATGTGTCGGTTCTCGCTCAATCTTTTTTGGTTTTGATCTTGATGTCGATACTAATTATGACCTTGATTTAATACTGAGGTTGAGCCTGATTTTGCTGATTTTGATTTTCTTTGTGATCTTGATCGTGATCTTGATTTTCGCATTTTTGATTCTGGTTATTTTCATTTTGATCTTGGTTGACTTTGATCTTGAATTAGATTTTTATTTATTTTGATATTTTGATTTGATTTTGATATGAATTCTCATCTCGCGGTTGATCTTGAGGTTAATTTTTGATTGAGGTTAAATTTTGATCCTGTTCTAGATTTCGACTCAGGTCAACAGAACGGCCAAATTCACGATGAATTTGATCTAGCCTTTGGATCTCAATTGTGATCTCAGTAAGCAATTCCGTTCTGTGCATCTCATTGACATTTGTAAACACGAGATCGACGCGGATCTCGTTGTTATAATTGCTGTATCATCAGCATATGATAATATTGAATTCTCTGGCATTGAGTTCAATATATCATTTATGTACATAATAAACAACAATGATCCTTGGGATCGTGCCTTGCGGGACTACCACGTCAAATGTTTCATACTCACTGAATTGATTGTTTACTTTGACTCTTTGTTTTCTATTGCTTAAATAACTTTCCATTAGTTTATTTCCTCTTATACCGAAGTTGTATAATTTATCTAGAAGTATTTGATGATCAACTGTGTCGAAGACTTTTGCAAGATCAAGGAATGTTTGCAATTTGCAATTGGGTCACTTTTGTCAAGTTCATTGTAAATTAGATCTGTTATGTGAAAAAGTGCATCCTTAGTACTTTTGTTTATTGTGAATCCAAATTGTTTATCTGATAATAAATTACATTGGTTGACAAATCTTTTGTGTATAACTTTTTCAAAAATTTTTGATATATTGGAAATCAATGATATAGGTCTGTAATTTGTTGGTAGATGTTTTTCTTTAGCATTGTGAATTGGTGTTATCTGAGCTATTTTTTGAAAGCCACTGGCCATTTCCACTGGCCACTGGCCATTCTCCTGTTTCAATACTCAATGGGCCTTGAAGGTCACAACAATATTGAGCGAGAAAATTCGTTGATACGATGCAAGAGATCCGTCGGAGACGCGTCGCGTGCAAGAAGAACAGAGAACCGCTGACGAAATATACCTATTAATTTAAAACTGATATAAATAAAATAAATTTGTGCAAACCGTAGAGGTTACCGGAAATTGTAAAAGAAAGCCGACGCTAATCGGCATAAACAGATGCGCGCAATATCTTTTCCGGTCGCAAGGATCCAGAATCCAAATGTAACAATTTTGTAGAAATGACACAGTTTTATAAATGAAAGCCGACGAAAATCAATATTAGTCTAGAACTGATTTTTGAATATACGAGGCCACAGCCAAAACCCGTACGTGTCAAAACAAACTAAAAATGCGCGCGAGTAATGAACTAACATGGGCGAATGCACCGCTGTTCCCCCTTACGAGTCCGAAGGAAAACTCATGACGGTGCAGCGACCCCGGAAACTCCCGGGTAACGTGTTTCGAGAAATTAGACTTAAAATTTCCGTAAAACTCTAGAAGACGATATCGGTACCTGTCTGGTACACCCTGGCACCAGATACCTTGGAGACCGCTGCCGTTGTGATATTCGTGTTCCGCGACCCCGAAAACCCCCGAGTAACGAGTTTCGAGTAATTATAATTTAAATTTCCGTAAAACTGTAGATGTCGTTCATACTGTCACCCTGGGCACCAGGTACTTCGGAGACCGATGCCGTCGCGATATTCGTGTTCCGCGACCCCGAAAACCCCCGAGTAACGTAATAATCTAATACCTTTTAATTCTTTGGCTTTTCAACTAATTACCATGTTTTATTTTTATCTAAACAATTCATCTCTTTATTCATTGCGTCTACCCAAAAATTAGACTGATCACTCTCTACAACCTCTCTAAAACTTACTGGACTACAATAATTTACATAAATACATCCGCTATATACATAGTTATCATCAAATCGCGTAGGCTTTTTAATCATTCTTTCTGACCTTCTTAAATCAGGTTCCTTTTCTACTTCGTTTTCGTTTTCAATATTTTTATTTAAATTTTCATTTAAATTTTCTAAATTACTATTCTCATTAGCCTTTCCGCCCCTACTCCACCCGAGGGTTGAAGTAGAGTGAGGCAAAAAAACGTTTTTCAAAGTTTTCATTTAAACTTTCATTTTCTATATCGTTATCGTTTAGGCCAATACATTTCACATCTTCCTCAACGATATCTACATGTCTAGCTACAATTACTCTACCATTTATCAAAACTCTGTAGCCCACTACATCATAACTTATCAAAATTCCTAAATCTGCTTTTCTATCCCATTTCGAATTTCTTTTATTTTCAGATACTCTCACAAAAACTTCACTGCCATATAATTTCAAATATTTCGTATCTGGCTTCTCATTAAAAAATATCTCATAAGGAGATTTATTCCTCTCAACTGTATTAGCAATTGTCCTATTCTTTAAATAAGCTGCCGTGCCGACTACTTCTGGCCAATATCTTTTATCTAATTTGGATTCGGCTAACAAATACCTAGCGCTATCCATAATCGTCCTATTGTACCTTTCCGCGGTGCCATTCAACTCGTGTACATACGGTGGACACGGCTCTAATTCTATGCCCTTTTCTCTAAACAATCTATACATAATTATTTTCTTTAAATATTCTGTGCCATTATCACATCTCAGTTTTTTAATTTTCTTGCCAGTCATATTTTCTACTAAATTAATATATTCATTAAATTTATCAAATACTTCATTTTTTTTTCATCTTTTGACTTTATCGGATAAACCCTAGCTATTTTACTATAATCGTCAATAAAAGTAATAAACTATTTTTCCCCTTTGTAACCGTCTGAGTGTGGCCCATTTAAATCTGTATGTACAATCTCTAAAATCTCTTTAGCTCTTTTCCTATTATTCTCAAAAGTAATATTGTGCATTTTATTCGCAATACACGTTGCACATTTAAAATAATCAGACTCAATTTCATTAGACAATCCTTCCAATACTTTATTTTTACACATAGTATTCAAATAATTAAAATTAACATGTCCTAATGTTCTATGCCATTTTTCTTTTAAAGTCATTCTTCCGTTTTCCTTTCTAACTATATTTGACTCTACATTATTTTATAAATAACTCGTCATTATATAAATTCTATCTTTCTTCCAAGCAACTGCAATTAATTTATTATTATCATAAATCTTTGAATTATTCCCAATTGATACAACTTTATATTTATCAGTTACTTTAGCAAAACTAATTAAATTTCTGTTCATATCTTTTACATAGAAAACATTTTCCATTTCTACTTCCGTTTCATTATTATTAAACGTTTTAAATTTACTATTAACGTGTACTACTGTTGCTTTTAGAACTCTACCATCACCTACTTTTACGTTAATCGGTTCTTTTAATTCAATCAAATGGTTAAAATCATTGTCATTATTTATTACGTGATCCGTACAACCACTGTCCAAAATCCACTCAATTTTATTTTTATTTATATTCGTAGAATTAACCTGTACTGACGCGCTGAATCCTACTCTGTCGTGCGAGCCTCGCTCAGCTTGGCCACCGTCCCTGGCTCTCGCTCCTCGGCCGCGTTGTCCGTAGCTGCTACCGCCATGCCGGTTGAAGCTGGATCGCTGTTGGCTAGCTCCGCGTCCGCGCGCGCCTCCTCGCTGTTGCGAGTAGCCTCTGCCGGTTCCCCCTCTCCTCTGTGGCGCGCGACTCTCCTGGCCGCTTCCGCCTCCTTGTTGTGGCGCGTGATTCGCGGAATTGATTTTCGACGGGCAATCGTATGTGTCCTTCACCACCACATGAATAACACAATGTCCTCTTTTCTTTTCTAAATTTTTCTTCTTCTCAAACACAAAAGCATTCGATTTTAAATTTTCACTTTCACTGTGTCTTTTCTTGAAATCTAATTCTAATTTTGATTTCACAAATTTTATTTCACTGTTTTGTCCTTTTCCGTTAATGCATCCACAATATCTACTATGTGCGATAAACTTTCTGGTAGCGTCAGTAAATAATAATTTAATTTATCTTCTTTAGTCACATTTTCTCCCGCATTTTTTAATTCGTTCACTAACTTTTCAAATTTATTATAAAATTCTGTCGGGTTTTCACTTTCTTCCATTTTCAAATCGAGCAGTTTTCTCTTGCACAACAACTTTCCTGCACTACTTTCAATTAAATAATTCTCGTCTAGTTTATCAATCATTTTTTTGGCACTTTCTTCAGAAATTATTAACTCCAGTAGCGTATTTGTTATACTATTCACAATATAGTTTTTAACTTTTATCTCTTTTTTCTTCGATACTGCTTGTGTTATTTCTTCCGGTCTTTCGTCATGTTCAATAACTTCACTGCATTCCTTAAATTCCAAGAACAGCTTTAGTTTGTACTTCCATTTGTCGTACAAATTGTCCATTTGTCCCATCAAACATTGGCATCGTAAATCCTTTGTTTTCCGATGTCATTTTGATTTCCGCGGGAACTTCTTTTTGTTCAACTTCTTTATTTTCAGTTTCAATCTTGACAGCTTCCTTGTTTTCGCCTTCCATGCACTGGCGAAATTTTTACTTACCCTACGCCACCCGAAGGTCGACGTAGAGTCAAGAGGAAAAAGTTTTTCGAATGCGCGATCGCGCCGGCTCACCCTTTGTCTCGAGCGTTCCTTTGTGCTCTCGACTTTTTCTCGCGGCACTTCAACCACGACTCTCCGCTACCATGTTAAGAAAAACCGTGGTAGGAGGGGGAGCAATAAACAACCCGACGGTTAACAATTAAACAGTAACTTTATTAATCTGATCTCCCGACTGCTCTCTACTTACAACCGCACGCAGCGGAGGGCGACGATCAAGTGACGACTTACTCTCACTCTCTCAATCAGTCAACGTGTGATGGCGCTGCGCATCTTCTCTCTCTCTCTCTCACTCTCGCACCACATAAATGTACCATATATACCAACAGATATAAAGAATTTTATTTAATCACATGGTCCGGGAAAACACTTAATGAATTTTTAACGAATTTACAATGTCATAATTTTATAAAATAATAATAAGTTTGTTAAAATAGAAATTAGAATCTATATGAATTTTCATTATTTGGAGTTGGCAGCAGTTCTTTGATCTAATGCTAAAGGATAGGGCGCAGTTATACCAATATCAAAACGCTAATCCTCGCGCTAGGACAACCTTAAAAATCAATCAAAAAATGTTTTATTGCGCGTGTTTCTGGTATGCTATTACTATTATAATAGCATAAAAAATACTAAAAATCAAGAAATTTATATTTAACGATTTAAAATTACTGTAAAATTTTGATTTTTAAATATATGAGATTTTGGCGTGATATTTCAGGTGAGATTTCAACTGAGGTCTCATCTGTGATTTTTTGGTAGAAGGCTGCTCCTCCTTGGTAAAAATTTGACAATAATTTCTAGCCAGTATTCTAGAAACTGGTCAGAACCATTCGCTAAAATCAAGGCTGGAAAGAGAGCGTGATTCTCGGTGGAAACCCGGCAGGAGCTTGATCGAGACGAGAGAAATAATTTCACTTCGCAGTCACTCACCGTTACGTGACCGTCACACTGTGCATAAGCATTGTGAGTGGCCGTCATGTAACTTTCAATGATTGCGAAGTGAGCTTATGTCGCTCACCTCGATAAAGCCCCCGCCGATGTTCGTAGGTTCTGAAATACGCAGTACACATACCTACTTCTACTAGAACTAACGTAGTATTAAGAAAACGTAATTTTTTCGGAGCTGATATTTCTTTTAAACATTTTTACAATGCGTAATTTATTGTGCCAAATTATATTTCTTAAATAATCATAAGTGACTGTGTATAAGAAAGTTATTAAGTTGTAGTCTATAAACATAAATTGTTTAATTTAAAAAGTAAGGTTACTTTTATCATTATAGATTTGTCAGAAATTTATTTTTTCTATTTTTATCCATATCATTTTAAATTAAACTTGGTATGGTTACGTTACTGTTACAGAACGTTTTTCTTGAATTAAAACTAATAATTACATTAAATTCATATTTTTAATTTTTCACTGGTTTCTACCCGGAACGACATATAAAATGCATGTCTCGACTCATAGGGTTTCTTGGTGGATTCGTAAACTAGAATTCGCCGATATTCAATAAATCTAGCCTGATTCCGGCGAGAAACCCGGCAGCGTTTTTATCAGGGCTTAATTATACTTAATAGTGATTTTTTATATTAAACGCACATTTCTTACTTGCCTCTCTATCCATCTTTTTATGTAATCTCACACTCTTTTCCCCTTTCCTACCTTTGTGTGTGCACCAACCTCCAATTAAATATGCGATAAAGTTGTCAACTTAAGGGGCTACTGTATACCGATATTACAGTTTTTCGTTTAGTTAAATCAATTTTGAGACTAACAACTAATGTGGACCAGACGAACATTCTCTAGTCTTTAAAGAATGTGTCTCCGCATTAATAATCATGTTATTTAAACAATTAAATTAACGAAACGAAAAACTGTAATTGTCGGTAACAGTGAATAATGTATAGAGGTAATGCATCCCCTTAATCGTAGTTAAGAAGATATGAAAATGATGAGGTCCGTATGTAATTATTAATGGATCAGGTGTTACAGATGTCAACAATGTCAAATTTCTTGCTCCAGAAACTCAGAATATGGAAGATTATATAAACAGATTAGTAGAGATATGTATTTTACAGTGTTATAAGGAATTTGCATTATGTATATATAGAGGCGATGCTATGTCCAAGGTTATTAAGAAGCTCATTCTCGATGAAATGCACAAAGAAGTACAACTTTCTAAACAAGATCTTACAAGACTGGATAATTATATATAAAAATATAATAAATAGCCATGTGAGAACCATGTGGGAATTTTTACATACCGTTCGGGTGGATTGTGCGAATCGGCTGTGGGACTCATATGGGAACCATGTGGGAGCCATGTGTAAACTGTATGAGAACCATATGGGAGCCATATGAGAATAATGTTTATTTATTTATTTATTTATTTATAAAAAATTCAACAAACTAACGAGTCCTTAGCAAATAAACAGTAAATTGATTTGAATTATCACTAATCCTAATATTCCTTTAGTGATCGCCAAATTCAAGCCATTTTGCTCTATCTGTAGCCGTTTCCAAGTTATAATAACAAATAAATAAATAAATAAACAAATAAATAAATAAATATTATAAAACGTTTTATAAACACAAGGTTCCCATATGTTTCTCATATGGCTCACACATGGTTCCCACATGGTTCCCACATGGCTATTTATATTTTTCTGCATTAGACCTGGGACCCATGTGGGACCCATGTGGTTCCTGGGACAAAACCCCACATGGGTCCTATGTGGGACCCATGTGGGTACCATATAGAAACTATGAAAGATCCTGTGTGGGTCCCACCTGGGTCCCATGTGGCGTTTTTCAGTATGGAATAACTCATCTTGCAATATCTTCTCATATTCCTACAGTATCCATTCAAAAATAAAAGTAAAGTAGAGAGAAAACCTTCAATATGAATTTTTACGCGTCGAAAAATCTCTTCTCTCTCAAAAGTTATGAGCACTTAAACATAAATATAAAAAAAATCAACAAAAAAAGCAAGGAAAAAAGATGATATAAAAATTGTTATTTTTTTTACTTATGTTTAAATGTTCATAACTTTTGATAGAGAAGAGATTTGTCGACGCGTAAAAATTTAAATTGAAGGTCTTTCTCTCTACTTTACTTTTATTTTTGAATAGATACTGTAGGCCTTATGGAAGATGAGTTATTGCTAACAAAAGAAACAGAAAGTTTTGTCTTATAGAATAAAAATAAAACTTTAAAGACGAATATCTTCGAAAATTTTGAGGGTTGGACCTTTTTTCATATTTTGACGTAACAAACCCAAAGTTTGGTAAGAATCCGTGACTCAAAGGTGATACTCTCCTATTTAGTCTTAAGACGTATATGGCATTAAAGAATAATGAAACTAAAGTATTGTTCTTCGATATTTGCTTAGGAGGAAATAAACCCTTACGAAAATATCCTATAGGATTACCTATAAGTAGTAGGTGAACCGCTATAGCGAGACAGATAGGTATCAGGTTACACTTCCGGTGTCATCTTCAAGTGGGCACTTGACTGAAGTGTTTATATAAACATCTCTTATCTTAAGTGTTTGTTTATATAAAAAGTAGCCAAAACAGTAGCAAAACAGTAGCAAAAAACTGAAGTGTTTATATAAACATCTCTTATCTTAAGTGTTTGTTTATATAAACAGTAGCCAAAACAGTAGCAAAACAGTAGCAAAAACAGTAGTTAATTATTGTTTATTTATATAAACAATGATTAATAGCCTATTGTTAATGAGCTACTGTATAGCTCCTGTTTAAGTGTCCACTTGATGGCGCCGTAACCTGATACCTCCGTTCTCGCTATAGCGGTCATGACGTAACCTGCTGGCCCACTCCTTCGCAGCCAGCGCAGGGTATTGGTGCGCTATACCAGTCATCACGCCCCCACTCCTTCGCAGCGGTGGGTGTAGAGCGGCGGACTACGCTATACTTGCCACGCGTGTGCTGGTAGTTGGCACCCCGCTGAGCGCGGGCCTGTGGTGGATCGCCCGTGTGCTCTTTCCGGGTGGCTTGGGCGTACTGCTGTGTGCGTTTGTGTATGCGTGCCTGCAAGCCGCTTGGCTCGAGAGGAGTGGGGAGTTTTGGTGTGAGCGAGAGAGAGAGATGAGTAAGCGCTCGCTTGCGTGGATGGGAGGGAAAGGTACTGTATAGATATACAAATGGATATGCTTGCAGGTAGCAGCGCGTTTAATCGTATGTGTGAATAAAAAAGGGGAAATTCGATTATTATTTTTTTCGAGGAAACAAAGGGATTGGATAATTTACTGGACGAATGTGAGGTCGATAAATGAAAACAATTGTTTTGGTAAAAAATCATAAATCACATTTTATTAACACACCATACATGCATACACACACATTTACATAAATAACACATAATAGTGTACGCAGACACTAAGAAATTTTACAGGTAAATGGCGCGAAGAGTGTGTAGTGGACTGTCTGTCATAGTGTACTATTTTTGGTTGTGTTATTAGTTTTTAATGATGATGGTGGTGACGACTAGCTGTATCTGGAGTAGCCTTCTTTTTTGGGGAAAGAGTGGGTGTTGGTGGAAAAAGATTTAAAACGGGCAGAATCTTTATCCGTGGAGGAATGGTCTTTTTTATTATCGACGAGAGGTTGTTTGTCTTCCGGCTTGCCGGCTGGTTTGCTGAACGGCGGTCCCATGATGTTGTCTCGATGAGGATCGCAGCTCTACTGTTTTATCGCGGTGTTGTCCTTTACTTATATTTATGTGGTGGTGGTGGAGGTGATGGGCATGATGATGACGCAAGTAAAAAATCAAATGTGCGAATAATGTGTATTTATTGGATGCTTTCGTGTACTTCTTTTTCCAGAATGTGTAAATACAGAGTGCGAAGTTCTAAAAACAATCTCTCTACGTCGGTTTCTCTAAAGTTTGAATAACCTACGCGATCGTTCACATTAGATTTTAAATTTTCTTTTAGTTCGTCGAATATTTTTAGAAAAGTTATGCCGTCAAAAAATGAGTGTATTATATTCTCGTCGTTTTTTTCACGAATGTTTATTTTGATGTTATTAATAATTAACTCTACCGCGGAATTAACAAATATCACGATATTTTCTAGTTGTTTGAATCTAAAATTTATACACTCGCGTAATTTTTTCAAGTGCGCAAATGTCTTTAACTGCATCACAACACTCGGTAAAATGTCGATCTTTCTCTTCTTTTTGGGTGGTTCGTCGTCGTCGGTGGCTGCAGCGGTGGTGGTGACGGTGGTGGGGGTGGTGCTGGTGGTGCTGGTGCTGGTGGTGCTGACGGTATCGTCGTCGTGTATTATGCCGTGCGTGAGGCAGGGACTGCGTCCATCGGCGGTATCCCAGTCCTGGGCCTCGTGTTCGTAGCAGCTCGAGAAGTCAGGTGGTGTAATTTCCCGACTATGGTTGACGGATACGGCTTTTGAGCTGTAGCAGAGCATCAATGAAATGTCGTGGGCGGGTAGGATGATTTTTCTAGGTGTTCGATTCTCGTTGATCAGATATTCTTGAATGGTGACAAAATGTTCCGTGAATTTTTCCCAGCTAGGTTTGTCCATAGTGACGTATTTGTGAGGTGAAATGCCGCCGCCAAATTGAATAACAGGGCGAAACTGTTTGCCGAAGTATTGTAAGCCGAGATAGACACACTTTGAGTGCGATTTATTGAGAGCGTAGCACGTGCTGAATAGCAGCGTGTGCGGAATATTCTCTTGATTCATTTTAACACTTTTTACGCGCACTTTTAATAAAAAAAATACTGACGGCAACGCCCGAGATGATGTGTTTTTTTTAGATAGTGTACAGTGCGGTTCGTGCTTTCTTTTTAAGAAAATACTGCTCGGCGGTAGAGATGTCGTGCTTTCGGCTGCTGCGCTTCTACTATATTATCCCGCTCGCGATGCCCTATGGTTCTCTATACGCGTACGAGCGCGTACCTCCCTCCTTTGCGCAGTGGGTGGCGGTGGTGGTGGTGGTAAGCATTTATCCAATGACAGATCGCGACGTATACATGCTGTTGGAGCGTGGTGGTGGTGGTGGGGGAAGACCTTGTGCGAAAAATTATTCTCAAAGAGAAAGATATCTTTGTTTTGAAAATATTTATCGATAAGCGCGATTTTAACGGTGCCTTTGATAAATCGATACATATCGTAGTTCAAGAGGTATTTTATTACGCGTGAGTTCATCGGTAACACCGGAAATGTACAAGAGAGAAACACGATCTATTCTCAAAGAGAAAGATATCTTTGTTTTGAAAATATTTATCGATAAGCGAGATTTTAACGTTGCCTTTGATAAATCGATGCATATCGTAGTTCAAGAGGTATTTTATTACGCTTGAGTATTCGGTAACAGCGGAAATGAGGTCATCAATTTTAGTCACGTACGTGTAGATAAGTTTTGTTCAATAGAGAGAAACGCGATCAGTGCGTAAATATCGATAACTATTCCAAGAAAAGCCAAGGCTAGACTTGCAAGCAACGCGTTTCATCGTGCTTTTAGTCATGCGCGTGTGTGTGTGTGTGTGTGTGTGTGTGTGTGAACAAAAATGAAACCCGACTATTACTTTTTTTTCGAGGAAACGAAGGGGATCGGATAATTTACTGGAAGAGTGTGGGTTCGATAAATGAAAGAAGTCGTTTTGGTAAAAAAAAGTTTAATCGATCGATCAGATTATTAAGAAAAAAACTTACATAGTAAAAATACACAAAAACTTACAAACTATGATTACATAAATTTTAAAGCAGCGCGTACAACCGGGACTGATTACTTACAAACTAAAATTGAATGTGTTTTGCTCCAGGGATATTAAACTAAAATGTTAAAAGTACAAAGCGCATAGAAAAGCCTACAAACTATTCACACACACAAAGAAGAAAAATCATTAAAATTAACACCATACAATAGAATAAAGAACGGCGACATCATCATTATTGCGACAATGGTTTACACGATTGCATACAAAATCCTGCCCCTGCGGAAGTTGCCCGCGGAAAATTGTTCACGCGACGCATTTTCTTTTGTTTTCTTAGTTTTTTATCGCGACCTTTTCTCCTGACATTTTCATAAAACTTGGCAACTAATTTGTCGTTCGCGCGAGAATCGCGCGTAAAGACTTGACAAAAAGTGCGTAAACTACGCCCGCTACACATAAAATACAAAAACATAATACAATATTCACCGCAGACTTTCGAATCGATGCTCTGCAACTTTTTCTTGTTCCACACGAGACGCTTGCAATTTCTTCCGAGTCGGTCGAGATGCCAGCGCGACTTTGGTCCCAGACCGTAGCTGTCAAAGTGGGTGCCTCTTGCATGACGATCTATGTAGAATGCCACCCAGTGAGATCCAGGTTTATCCGCCGTGTCGATATTAGTCACGACGGCTGCGGGAAGGCTCAAGCGCCATGGTATATGGTCAGCGGCGTAGACTCCGATCGAATTAGCAGCGAGCCCACTGATGGCTCGTGTTATTTCTCGGGTGTTCATTCTTGAGACAATGATGCAGAGTCGCCGCCAGCTGTGAAGTATATGTTGCAACTATTCGAATCGTTGCTATTTGTATCTTTTGTCTCGTAGTCATCATCATCGTCCGATTTCTCTACAATCCGCAGACTTTTTTTCTTCTCCTTGCTGTGGTACTCGTGAAGCGCTGACAAATACATTTCACTATTCACCCTTTCCTTCGAAGTAAGCCGCCATTCTTCGGGTAGTAGCGAGCGTAGCCATTTCTTTATTTGATTAGCCTTGTATAAGGCACAAAATTCTTTTTGCTTTTTCTGCGAATGCGTGGCGCACAGGGTGTTTTTTGGAAAAATACTGTTGAACTTGACAAATGTTGGAGAAGCGTATTACTCCAAGTTACATATACAGCGTCCAAATAGTGTTTCGATGTAGCGGGCCTTCTCCTCGCCGCGTACGTAAATTCTTCTCGCCCCTCGGGCGATATTGTAGAGATGTCGATGCAACTGGCGAAGGCTCACTTCCCCCTCGAACCAATGAAGTCCATGAATGTCAACAGCGCAGTAAGTATTGGTCTGTTTAACCTCATCAGGCAAGTCATCGAAGCTGCAGGGCGGCTGTACTATCCAGTGATCCATAATTTTTTTCTGCAGACAAATGATTGCCACCTCCTTTGGCAAAAATTTTTTTTCGGTATCACGGAAGCCTTGAATATCTATTACGTAGTCCATGCTGTTTGGGGTGCGCGCGCGCGCGCGCGCGCAAAAGTGCGTGTATGCTGCCGGGTGCGAGAGAAAAAACGAAGTGACGCGAGGTGGCATAGAGCGTACGTCGTTAGCGCACCCTCCACCTCTTTTGTCCCCCACTTTTTACGTCCGGCGAGACTGACGCCACCTGTAGTGCTGACGTCAGCATTTAGGCACTGAAATCCGATAAAATTTGTCGAGTGGAGTCGATTTCGAGAATGTTATCGTATTCGGCATAAACAATACAGTTTATCGTAGTTGTCGGCGCGACTTCGAAGCCTACTTCTATACGCACGCTACCCGACCGCACGAGATTCCAGTGCGTGTGACAGTGAGCCGATAAGTCAGGCGTGAGATCGAAAGCTGTGAGAAAATAGCCTTGTGAATAATTGGCTCTGTTTATGCCGAGGCCCTCGTTGAGGAAATGTATACCGGTGCCCGAGTAGAGTGTTTGAAAGGCTTCGATAAACGAGGCATTGTTCCCGGTAAAGTGTGGCTGTAATGGTTTGCTCAGAATTTGGACACCATCGACGTAGAGGGAGAGGTAATTTATGTCGAAGTGTTGAAAGTTGAAAGGATTAAGTCGCCGATTTCCGTTGAACGCTCTGTTATCTACGAAACCGATGATTACGCGTTTCGGCAGTTGGCCTAGAATTGCATTATCGATGCTGTCGCCGTGTATACCGGCGTGAAGCGTGAAAGTTTTGATTTCGACGCGCGTTATGGGATACTTGGCAGTTGCCTTGGCCAAAGTATTGGCGTGCGCGATTAAAATACCGGGGTTTATTTTCACGCGACGAATAATGAGCGTAGCTTCTTTTATCCTTATGCCAAATTGTCCATCATCTGTGCTGTCCATCGGACAAAAGGCGTCTTTGCTCTGCACTAGGCGCACGCGCATTTCGACACCATTGATAAGTATTTTATCTTGATTAAACAAGTCGCAGTGCAGATGGCCAATCATGTCGAATGTCTTTTCGCCGAGCGTATAGTTTTGACGATTGACGAGGCCCTTTTAGAGCCCGCTCCTTGATTTTGTGGGGTCGCCTCGAAGCAAGCCGGTGTGTCATCGTACCAGAGGCTAGCCGTCAGATGAGACTCTTTGGCTGCCGGTGAATAACTCAACAGCGACTCGATGTAAGCTCTGTAGGGATACGCGTTGTTTGGCGGCGAGACAAGTTTTTGATTGAGAAAAATATCGATTTGATTGAACATTGAGTGAAGAAGGTTGTTTACGGGCGCAACTTTTAAATTCACGTCGGGATCGGCGATCGGTAATATCTGTGCCTTTACGTACAGCATGGTGTGCGCGAGATCGATGTATGCTCGCTGGCGCTGGGTACGACAAATTCGATCGGCGCGTCGCCTTCATCGCTGATCGACGACACGGGCTTATAGTTCAGAAAACTGCTGCCTTCGATCGAAGTTTGAGTCGCGGGGAGTGTAAAAAGATCAAGCTCGCTCGACATACACTCTGACGAGTGCGAGTGTAAGAAAGACATTTTCTTTTTTTTTCTATTTACTTTGGCCCGAAAATATCGCTAACGCTTCGAAACGTCGGTGTTTTGCGTTTTTTTCTACCTCCTTTGCGCGATTTTCGTCCGCCGGATGCTGGCACTTTTATGGCCCTCTTGCGTTTGGGGCGCACGGTGCGAACGGGGCCGCGTGACTTTCGCGACTGACGTCGACGTTTGACTCGGTTGGTTGTTTTATTGCCTGAACCTTTCATAACTTCTGCTATTTTCTCGGCCGCTTTACGCTTGAGATTTCGACCCGATTCACGGGCCCTCGTTTTTACAGCCTCCTTGAAACTGCTCCCTGTGTTGGCAACGTCGTCGAGAACTTTTATACCTGCGCGCAGCGTCTCCTTACCCACTGCCCTAGCGCCGCTCGTGACATATGGCAGAATGCGGCGAAAGAGGCCACCTAGCCACGCGCCTACACCTCGGCCCCTCTGAAATGGCGAGCCGGCAAAAACGTTTCTCACGCCACCCCCGATCTGTTCGTCGTAATAGCGAGTATAATGTGCCATGTTAGCGATTGCGCCTAAAGTGTAGCGTCACCATCAACGTACCATACTCGAATGGTATGCGCCGCCCGTGCTGATCTCTTATATCTATAATAACATTATTAAAATTGTGATAGAGAAGCGGTATGTAGTGAGCGGGTGCGAAGCGCTGGACAGTGCTGCATCCATATCTGAATTTAAAGGTATCCATGGAAACTATGCGCAAGAGTGCCGCTTGGGTATCCCCCACTGTGTAGGGTTCGCATATGTCTGTGTAAACATACAGCTGGTCGGGAATTGCTCGAGAGAGCGATGCAGGTCTCGCGGCGACTATGTCCCTTTTGCTCTCGCCGTTTAGAGTGGTAAAAGGTATTTTTTGCTTCTCCGGAGTGTCATCGAAGCCAAATATACGACGCATTTTTTCGTTGAAATAAGTCTCGTGTAGCTGTGCACAGTCGCACTTGCGCCTTATCGCGTAATAGCCGCGACGTGTTTTAACGGGTTCGAGCATTTGATGCCGATAGGTTTCATTCGAGCTGTTTATCGCGTCCGCCAGCTCAAAGAGTGAGTCATAAATTCCAACGGGTATATTACAATATTTTTCCTCCACGAGTTGCGCGTCGTCGTCGTCGTACGTGGAAAACTTGTAGAAGGCGTCCTCCTCTTGAAAATGTAGGACGCTGCATGGCACGTGTATTTCCACCAGCCCGACGAGCCATTCGCCGTGTAATTTGATCTCGCGCGGTAAGTGCGTCGTGAAGCAGCTAGTTTTATTATCGGGAAAGTAATTCATACTGCTGTTGCTAGGCAGCACCATGTAAAAATCTTCGTACGTGTCCATGCTTGCTTGCTTGCTTTTTACGCGATTTTTTCGAGCTGACTAGCTTTTACCCAAGAATTAAATTTATCCGGATAGCCGAGCCACTTGACAAGCAGCTGCTTGTTAGCGCCGCGCCCTCTCTCGCGCACGACGCGTTCGATATTGAAATTCTTATCGGGCGCCAGACGCTCGTGCCCGACGCGTACGAGTTCCTCTTTGTAAAAGAAGCCGTCTATGATCTCGTCGTTCAAGTCCCGAAGAATGTACGTGTGCAGCCCTTGCCGTCGCGATACGCGCGCTATCTTAAAAATTTCCTCGCTGAAATTGTTCTCGTATCCGCGCTCGAAGGTGTTTTTTGTTCGACTGATGCGCACGAGGTCTCCCACATTGAATTTACCATGTGTCGCGCCGACGCGGTGGTGGTGGTGGTGGCGCTGCCGTCGTCGCCACCGATAATTGGAGCTCGCGCGCTTGGTCAAGTTTTCTCGCGCCTGCGCGGCGTTGTAGATGTCAACGTCGGCGGGTCGCATTCGGGTGCCGCTGTGTAGAGAATGATTGTACGCGTGGACAATTTTTTGTAAAACGTCGATATATCGTTTGGTGTTTTGGTGGGAAAAATATCGCCAGATTCGCTCGCGCAGTGTCCTGTTGAGGCGCTCGACGACTGCTGCCTTGATATCGGGATTCCTGGCGACGCGAAAGTCAATTCCCCGTTGGTCAAGAAGTTTTTGAAACGCTGCACCGGTAAATTCTTTGCCTCGATCGGTTTGCACGCACAAGGGTAAACGTGGTTGTGCTCTGTCGATAATGCGCTCGAATGCGTCGGCAACATTGCGCGCCGTTTTATCCATCAATGGTTCAACCCACGCAAACTTGCCGAGTACATCGACGACTACGAGGATGTAGCAGTGTCCGTCGTTGTAATCCTTTATCGATGTGAGCTGCAGTAAATCACACTCCCACACGTCGTCGACGTTGCTCACGTTGTAGGTGAGTCGCGGAAAGCGTCTTTTTATCGGGTGATGAAGCGTGTACGCGTCTTGATTGCTCAGCCAGTCGTAAATTTTCTTCTTCTTCGCCTCTGTGCTGGCTGCGTTCAAACGCAGGAGATTCCGCGCGCCCGCGTAGCCCGCCTCGTGCTCGAGATCGTAGTACTGCTTTTCGTAAGCCATTGCTCTCTCTCTCTCTCTCTCTCTCTCTCTCTCTCTCTCTCTCTCTCTCTCTCTCTCTCTCTCTCTCTCACGCCAGGTCAAATTTGAGCCAGTTTTTCTTCACTTGTCTGACGGTCTTTTTATTACGGGTGAGAATCGGTGAGCGCGTCGAGTCGTTTGCTGCTGCTGCTGCTGCTGTAGACGACTGCGCTGGCAAGCGTCGTTTGGCTGTTAGTATTTGCCCTATTTTTAGAACTTTTGGATTTCCGATCACATCGGCGGGCGTGTCGCTCGCTTTGAGAAATTTCGCAAATTCGTAGCGGCCAACGGGTGCTTCGTCCTCTGTTCCTGCTGCTGCCGCTGTCTTTTTCTTTTTCTGCAGTGCGTCGAGCAATAACTCTGTTATGTTTGTGCGAGGTATGACGCGGCCATCGATGCTCACAGTGCCTGTATTGTCCCATTTCAGGCGATTGGGCACTCTTGTTTTCCAGATGTGCAGCATGCGGCGCGCTTTGGGTGCGAGTATTTTTGGCAGGCTCTCGAGTATAGCTTCCTCGCTGAGTGGTCCGAGCGCCTCCTCTATTTCGTCGATTTCGCGCTTCGTCTCGCGCTCCGTCGCTCGTTCGCTGTCTCGGAAAAAAAGATAGCGACGTAAAATCTGTAGATAATTTAGGCATTTTTCGTAATCATCGCGTGCCGTTTTTGAGCGTAGAACCTCGTACATTTCGGCGTCTAATCGTGAAAAATTATCACCCTGTGTTTGTAAACTTTTTTCTCCCCCCGACTCTTTTGGCTGTGTTGTATCGGGCGGAGTGGATGACGTCATCGCATGCTGCGCAGCTTGAAACGTGTCCTCTGGTACGAGTATCATCTTGCGTGCCCGTTCCATCTTATCGCGTGGCGGCGCCACCCGATCCAAATATTTTTGAGATTAGCGTTCCGAGTATCGGGGCGAGCAAGAGCGGTAAAAATAATCCTCCACTCTGAACAATCGATCGTTTCTTTGTGCGCCAATCGCCGTTTCCCCGTGCGTCAGTCAGCTTTCTAAGCGTGTGTTTATGTCTGCGCAATCGCCTCTTGTCGGTATCGCTCAATTTTACGACCCCTTGTAAAACGTTCAACGCGCACTCGCATATGCACTTGACGAGTGGTTTGTCGACCGTGCGCGCGATAGCCGCTCGATGTTTCTTATCGCCGTGACAGAGCGCACCGAGGAGTGCGAGATTTTTCTTGGAAAAATGATTACCGCGCGGCTGTATCCCGCGGCGCCGACGTTGGGCTCCGATGCGACTGTCCGCTGCCATAGTTTTTTTCCAACTGACGCGCGGCTGGCGAGATCAGCGTGTTTTAAGGTGCTTTGGCACGTACGCGTAATGCGGCTCGTGGTCGTCGGGAAAGATATTGCTACGAAATCTAAACGCGTCCAGGCAGTCCTGCGAGAGATCGATAAAGAGATAAGAATGCGGCAAGCGCGTCGCATCGACGTACGCGTCGCGTAAAAAAAGCGAGTCCTCCGGGTGAATTTGTCGCGCCAGATGTTGTATCTGTGCTTTGTCGCGCGGGTTTTTGAACAGCACGAGATATTTGGTATTTAAACTTATGTCGCGCTGTGCCTTACCTTTGTGAAAAACATTTTGCGTAATGAATATGACGCTTATATTTTTGTGGTGACTGCCTTTCGTGAATAAATCCAAAATAACATCGCTCGAAGACTCGCGCATGAGATCGTCTAGGATTAGTAATTTTTTTTTGTCATTGTCCCATGAATAGTCGACTGCCTGGGGCAGTCCCTCTCGAAACTCGATGGTTGTGGGCGCCTGGGGCTTAAAGGCTGTTCGGTATGCCTCCTGCCATTCGGCGTAATAAAATAATATACGGTGGAAGCTGGCATCGCACATTGCCGGGAGCTGCGCGAGAAAGCGCTGCACGAACAGGGTTTTCCCGCAGCCTGTGGGCCCGTACACGCAGCAGGTAAACGGATGCTTCCAACGAATGTCCATGTTTTTTTCACGAGGACCTCGCGCGCGACGAGAAAGACAAAGAGTACCACGGCCACTCGACAGTCCGACGTTTTTATAATACTCACGCGCGCGGAGAGTCGAGACGCCGCTCCCCAAAGAACATTAGCGTCAGCGGTGGGGCGGCGGCGGCGGCGGCGGCGCGGGCGGGGGCCGCTGTCGACCGCGGGGGTGCGCGAATCATCGCGGTGGACGCTTGCCCGCGGTGGCCAGCTCCTCGCCGCGGGACGAGCACATTGCCGCGGGGACGAGCACATTGCCGCGGGACCAGCACATAACCGCGTTTTCAACCGGTTAAAATACAACAACAATTAGAACTTTTTTTTTTATCTGCAGCAGCAGCAGCTGGGGGGACGAGGAGAAATGAATGAATTTTTTTTTACAAAAGAATAAATATATTTTTATTTTACTAGTTATATATATTTTTACATTTTATTTTTACAACAACAACGACGCATACAAATATATAAATTATTACTATTCCGCTTTGTAGCCGAAAGGGAGCGAAGTACCATTTGCAAAGTACCTTCGCTTCCTCAGCACTACAGAGCAGGACTTTTTTTCGGCGCGCGTGATGACCTCGTGTGTGCGCGTGCGTCTGATGGCATTGTAATTGAGAACGATAGGTGCGACGTCACCCTCAAAGTACGCAGCGATCAAGCGCTCCACGCTGTCAAAATTAATTTTACGCGAATTTGAACTATTTAACGAGACGCCTTTCACCTTGCAACACTCGACAGTCTCACCGCTCGAACGGACAAAGGCTCGAAAGGCATAAAATTTTGGCCCCCCGGAGATAAAATCCGTGATGAATGAGCCCTCGCCATAAACCTTGAGCTCGTCGGTCATATTGCCGAGTAAACTACCCAGAGCAGGCCTGTATTCGTCGGGATTATTACGTGTGCATTTAAATATACACGAATCGGTGTCCATGTAGAGAACCCGCGCAGCTGTGAGCTTTTCGATGTAATTGTAAAGTTCTAGACGTGCCTGGGCCGTCGTGTACGCGGCTAATACAACACATGTGCCGCGGGCAGATTCTACAGCGTCGTCTACGTAGCACCAATTCGCGTACAAGAGATTTTCGCTCACTGGCAGTACATCGAAAACCTCTTTTTCCGGCGCAGCTAACAGTTTCAGCAGGTCTTCGCGCGTTTTTACAATTTCAGTTTGCTTTAAATTAGAGCGCTGCCCAAACTTGCCCCAGAGTGAATTTAAGCAGTACTTGGCGAGCGAGCGCAAACCGGAATTTGATCCCTTCGTCGCGCTCGTACTCGTCAATGTAGCGCTGCTTCGACGCGTCGTCGCCGCACCAGCTCGGCGACCCGCTGGCCTGCTGTTTCAGTCGAAGGAAAGTATTTACATAGTTGGCGAACAAACCACCCTCGCCCGTGCGCTGGTCGTACTGTGTGCTCTCAAATTGCCATATCACGTAAATCTCGGTGATATTGTAGCCCAACTCTATCGCCTTGCGCAGCTCGCGCGCAACCCATGTGCCTGTAAATTCACGATCTTCCGCTTCTTCGTGATTGCAGTCCTCCTCGCGTAATTCGGCGCAACAAGAACGGCATAGCCCGAAAATAAGGCGATTGTGCATTTTTACAGGCAGCACAGGCAGTAATAAATCACGCGGCGGTAACACGCGACATTTAACCAGGCCCTCGACGCTCTCGAGATTGTTGTTTTGACCGGTCGTTAGAGCGGCACATTCGCCCCCGCTGTAAATACGCGGGTGTCCAATTGGAAAACGACCTCTTTTACAAATATACGGGTAAAGAGAGCAAATATCCGTATATTTGATCTCTTCGTCCGCGGCGACTCTGTAAGAGGTGACGATATTCTCCGTGCGACCACCGTAAAACGCGTCGCGCAGGTCAAGCGTGATTTTACACATTATCGGATGATTGCCGATGTAACGCGCGATATCTGGTTGCTGCTCTTTTAACCGCTCAAAATCGCATTCCCACATCTCGCGCACTTCGTAACCGGCTCTCCTCATGTGTATAATTTTTTCACAAGTGCTCTCGTAAGCTTGCGCAAAAGTTTGATTGAAACGGGTTTTTGTCGAATCGCGCATATTTGGAAAACACCGCGGGCAGCCGTGCCAATAGCAACCTTGAAATTCGAAAACAATTCCTTTGTCCGGCGCGGCGACGGTGGCGGTTGGTGGCAGGTAGCCATCCACTAAATAGCCCTCCGACAAACGAAACTCGCGCGCGCGCCCCGCGTGTACGATCTCTCGGCCGATTTCACGCTCGCAACAGAGTAGCCACTCTATAGATTTTTGAGAATGCCTGTCGGCGCGTCTGTAACCGTTGGGCGGTATTATGCCGATGGTATTCGCGGTCAAAAAGTTCTTTCTATAAACGTGCGAACACGCTGACGCTATAGTGCATGCTGATACGAACGGATCCGTATCAGACACATCTAGAAAAATTTTCCGAAATTGTATGCATGCCCGCCTGAGAATTTCTACATCCATTTGACAGTACTCGACAATCTCCTTTTTCATGTCGAATATGTAGTCCGGACTCGTTTCACGGTGCCAGGCAAGAAAAACTTCGCGATCGGCTACGCTCATCGAGTCGGGGCCATAAAACTCAACGGGTGGTAGAGGACCGATGTAGTCCCGAGCGGCGAGAGTGTTAAACAGATGAGGGAAATAGCCCTTTTTAACACTCTCCGGCAAACCAAAGGTCACGGGCAGCGCGCTTAATTTCATCTGAAAGTAATTTATGCTGTCGATGAATTTGGTGCGACCATATTTGAGCAGTGTTACATTTTGACCGTTCAAAATGACACTGGGTGAACTATACCGGGATTCTCGGCCAGTTCTTTTAGAATAAATTGCGCGTCAAAAGCTTTGGCATTGTGGGCGATGCATATAATTTCCGCGAAAGCTGTGTTTACCCGAATGCACAAACCTAACAGCTCTCTCACCGGATCCCGCGTAAAAACAAACTCGCGCGCGCCGCATGTGTTGCAGATAATTTTTATATCGTCGATAGCCATGCAGTCGGTACAGACCTGATGCGCGACGCAGAGATTCGGCACGTGAAGCTGTATGTTTTGAGCGTACGGCGTGTCCTGACGTGTTTCAAAATCATAAAAAATATACAAATATTTTTTAGTCGCGTTCGCGTCGTTTTCAATAATAGGCTGCATGAAGCACTGATCGTTAAACGGATGGTGTTTCATGCATTGCTTACAGTAACCGACACCGCACACGTGTTGTCGTCTGAAAATATTCTCGATCTTTAAACAGTGCGCGCACAGCCGCACAACATCGCAGACTCTCTTACTATTTTTTTTGTACGACCCCGCCTGCTTGTGTTTCGCAAAACATCCGTGGCCAAAGAATTTGCGCCCGCAGTCTGTACACTCGATCATTTCCACGCCGTCGCTCCTGCAGGGCGGACTTACGAAACAACATTGACAAGTACGCGAACAAGCGTGCTGGTCGACACAGCGATACCCTTTGTTGCAATAAGAGCAAAAAAAACGAGCACCAGCCGCCGCGAATAAATTCGTAATTACGTTGAAATGACGTCGACGCTCTTCAAAAATTAAATAAATTACACCGTGAAGAGGAGTATTTAATTCTTCGAACGTGTTTCGGCCATCGAAAAGCGGCGCATCGCCATTACCAAAATTTTCAATTTCGAAAACAACGATCGCGATTCCCGACGCGACAAAAAAATTTTGAAACGCTAACAGCTCGCGAAACCCGCAACCCTCGCGTGATAAAAACACACCAGCGTCACCCACGAGTGTTTCCGCGCGTTGTTTCTGCAGGGTGCGCCGTGAATCGCGTATGTTTTTCCACTCTTTGCGCGCCTCCACGCAATCCCGCCCCTTGAGCGCCAAGTGCGCTTTCGCCACTACGAGCGCACGCGGTAAACAGAGATTATCACCGTCATTTTGTATAGACACTATTGAGCGCTTCTGAAGACTGGACGCCGTCAGAGCTGCTTTGCCGCGTATTCTACCTGCACCAACGGGCATTTCAACGTAATAAGCCTGTAAAATGAACGTGTCGTCAATGCCTATAATCTCATTACTCTGACATATGGAACTAATTAGATTCCATAAATCAGCGACGGTGAAATTTTCTATAGGCCTGAATGAGAGCCCCGCGGGACCTTGCGCGAACCGCTCGCATCCCACCCTCACACTGATTAAATTATTACCCGGAACATGCTCGGTTATGTAGTTATGGATATCGCTAACCGCCGCTTCCATCCATAATACAACATTTTCTCCCTCGCGCGGTTCACCTATTCTAAAACTAATCGTGCGCCCTTGGACGCCAAACCGTCGCAGGTACTGTTGACCCTCGGCTGCAACGATGAAGCGCTCGGCGACGGGCTGTATAACTTCATTGTTCTCGGACTCCGGGCTGACCGCCACGACACTGCCGCTGCTGCTGCTGCTGCTGCTGCTGCTGCTGTTGCTGCTATAAACGCCGCCGCCTACCTGTGGTGACGAATGGGACTCGGGACTCGCTAAAAAAGTCAAAAACAAATTATATTTTCTTAACTTTTTTTATTTTTAAACGTTTCTGATTTTTTTTTACATTTAAGGCTCGGAATAGCCGGCAAAACTTTCGAGTATTCGCTTTACAAGATCTATGAGGTCTGCGT
Organism: Torymus aiolomorphi; assembly: GCA_036365515.1. Taxonomy (NCBI): domain Eukaryota; kingdom Metazoa; phylum Arthropoda; class Insecta; order Hymenoptera; family Torymidae; genus Torymus; species Torymus aiolomorphi. The sequence continues at coordinate 719,878 of CM070873.1, read as the reverse complement.
CGGTATATAGCGGCGAAGTCTCGTCTTGCGCCTGGTCGCGAAACCAGCGCTGCATCACTGCCTGCGGATTATGCGCTATTTGTTCGTATAACTCCGGCAAACCGTCGACATCGGGGAGCGACGAACGAATTTCCCGATACATCAGATCGCGCGTGCGGATAACTATAATAAAAAATATTTGACTTTTAAAAAAAACAAAATCAGAAACGCCCTTAAATAAATATATTTTTACTTACATTCGTTGACACGACGATGCGACGGGTAATTGTGGTTGTACACGGTGTTAACCATGTTTACCACGCCTTGCAGGCTCGTCAACAGCCGTTCACGATCGGCACGCACAGTGTTTGCAGCAGTGCTGTTATCTTCGACATTCACGTTGGGTGGGTGGCTCGCGATAAGACGTCGTTCTGCTGGTGTCACTAGCGGACGCTCGTACATCTCAAGCGCGTCGGCAATCGCGAGATCCCTGTACATCATCTCTTCCAGGCGCCTATCAACCTCGATTCGCGCCACTCGCTCCTCTTCCGTCTCCGACTCACCCACCTCATCCTCGTCGTCGTCGAAACGCTCCCACGCAATGAGCGACGGACTTTCGGGCTGGGCGTCTTCGGGCTGGGCGTCTTCGTGCTGGGTGTCTTCGGGATGGTCATCTTCGGACCTGCGCGCGTCGTCCGCGACAACCGGTTGCTCGTCCGCGGCTTCGCTCTCCGTATCGCTGTACTCAAAGTTGAGTCGTCGCGCTACAGGATTAAATACCCCACCCGTGCGCGCCGAGTGCTGCGGCGACATGGCTGACGCGCTTGGCTCGAAATTTGTCTCATCGGTGGCCGCACTCGAGCTATCGGATAGCTCCGTATCCGAATCATCGCGAATGAGGCTCTCAAATGCTGTAAATAAAAATATGTAAATAAATAAAAAGTAAAGGAAAATTATTTTGAAAAAAAAAAGTTTTAAACTTACCTAAACGTTCCGTGCGCGCATTCGCAATATCGCGAAACACGGGTAACCCGCTTAATCGGCGCTCGAAGACATCATCTTCAATGACGGTCTGCACTTCGCGCGAACAAGCGAATGCGTTGTAAAGTCGCACTATTGCGCGATACCCTGCCATTCTTAGTAGTAGTCGTAATTGCGCTGATAAGTTTTCACGCGACATACGCCGTAAACGGCGTAGCCACGCGGGGTTTCTGCCGTGACGGGCTCTAGCCGCGAGCCGTAACACGGCTTTCCGCAACGAACTATTTGCCTGATTATCCATCTCGAAACTTCTGAATAGACTGAGTGCGTCGCACGCAAGCTTGGACTTCTTATACACACCCGTCATCTTTGAAACGCACCTCAACAAACGTATGATAAAAAAAAAAATTAGTCATCTAGTCATCTCGAAGAAGTTGACGACAGCGTCCTACCCCGTGAGCACATTTTCTTCGAAACATTCCGAGAGTCAAAATAAACATCTTATGAAAAAAAGAGTGGACATCGAAAAAAAATAGCAGCGCTATGCAGGCACTCCAGCTGAGAAAAAGGAACAACACTTCCTCAAACGTACGTGAGTGGGACCAGTGCCGTAAAATACGACCCCCATTGATTTGACGAGAAAGCCGAGAAGCACACTTGAGATAAAAACTATACAAACCGTTGTACCGTGCCCAGTCGGGTGGTATTATTTTACAAAAGCATTGCTCACTCTACCCTGGCTGCCCGCCCGCCCGCCCGCCCGTCCGCCTGCCGAAATTAGAGAAAACTCTAAATACAGACTAGCATTGTGAGTCTGATAGTTCGTTTATCGCTCGAAAGTACGCTACAGTCGGGGGTGTTGTTTTACAAAACCATTACTCACCCTGCCTGCCTGCCTGCCTGCCTGCCTGCCTGTCAAAATTAGAGAAAAATCTAAATACAGGCTAGCATTGTGGGTCTGATAGTTCGTTTACCGCTCGTAAGTACGTCGTAAGTACGACGTAAATACCTCACAACACCAAAAATGTACAGACTTTCCCCGAGCAGCCCGCTTTCTTCGGGACGCCCACCAACGCTGGAAATTTTCTTGCCTTAAGAAACGTCGCTTAATCGGGTCCTTTTTCATCGCTCACACTATTCTCCGAAACCGAGAGTTTCTGTAGGGAACGTGTGTTTACTCTGGCCAACCTAGGCAGTTTTCTCGACGCTTTAGCCGCCATAAACCACGGCGCTTAATCGGGTACTTTTTCATCGCTCACACTATTACTCCCCACTCTACCCTCCACGGTCGTGCACATAAAAGCGTGGGGCGCACACTGTCACAGTACCAATCAACCTTAGACAGCCACAGCATCGCCATCGCCGCCAACAGTCACAGCATTGCCATCGCCGCCAACAGCCACAGCATCGCCAACAGCCACAGCATCGCCAACAGCCACAGCATCGTCATCGCTGCCATCGCCATCATCATCATCGTCATCGTCATCATCATCATCGTCATCGTCATCGTCGTCGTCGTCATCGTCGCCGTCAACATGGAAACATTGAAAAATTTTCAATTTATTGAGAATATTTTACAAACTGTCTTCAACGAGCAATATAATATTTATAAAAAGATAGAGGCGTCCGACAGGGTCATCGAGCGGATGACCGTGAAGATTCAAAATAAGAGTGTCCGCTGTCTGGATTGTGCCAGGCAACGTTTGCACAGCGAGGAAAACCACATTCGTGATAAACAAGAAGTATACGACAAACTGACGGCGGATACAATGGTACTTCTGGGAGCCTGGCCCAGCGAAGAAAGGTAACGTGTGCGGACTCGGTGCATGAGTCGTATACGTCTTCCAGATGGTAATCAAGAAAGAATATACGCATTACGCACCAAGAGACAGCGGACACTGTGCATGAGCCGACAAAGTGCGTGCTCATTACGCATGCGTCGCCGCCGCCGCCAATAAAAGTGGGGGCATCCAGAGCGAGGCTAACGGAGCCCCCACCACCACCACCACCACCACCACCACCACTGCCGCCACCAGCGCCACGCAGCATTGCGTCATGTCACCGCTCGCCGGTCGTCAGTATTACCCCAGCGATGGAGCACACGGGTAAAAAAATTGCCGCCATGCGACAACAGCTCGCTAGTGCGAGCAAGAGACTAGAGCGCTATATGCGCGGTGTGAGGCGTACTGCGGAAATAGTCGAAGGAATAAAAGCCCAAGTGCAACTCCTCGAACAGCAGCAGCAGCCCAGCCCTGCAACGGGCACATGGTGTAATTCGTGTGGAATAATATTCCGCACTCTGAGGAGAGACCCTGAGGGCCAATCGTGGGAACAATGCTGGCGGTGCAGCCGGTACAAGTGCTGCGAGTGCAAAAAAACCGCGTGCGAGTGTCTCAACGAAATGGACACACCGCGATCACCGCTGCGATCACCACCACCACCACCACCACCACCACAAGCAGCAGCAGCAGCAGCAGAAATTCCTGCGTCTACAGCAGCAACAGACGACACCAGTGCAGCCGTATAGTGCAATATGTGTGTGCGGGCGCAGAACTGTGCGTGTGTGGGCGCGTATGTGTGTGTGTGTGTGTGCACTGTGTGCCCGGCCGTGTCTGCGAACACTTGACACATGTGTGCCTACACGTATCACCGGATACGTGTGCGACTGTACGTGTTTGTACATGTGTGTGACAGCAGTAAGTACTGTTGAAAAAATGTACATGTGTATATGCGTATGTGTGTGTGTGCGTGTGTGTGTGTGTGTGTGTGTGTGCGCACTGCGTGTCCGTACGTGTCTGCGAACACGTGACACGCATGTGCATATACGTATCAAATATGCGCTTGTACGTGTGTGTGTGCGTTATAATTAATAAAAATATTAATTATTAATTATTAATACAAATTGTTATTTTTAACCACCACCGAAAAACAATCCCACGCTATCCCCTCCTCACCCTCTCTCTCTCGTAGTAGCGGGGCGAGTATAGCGACCGTTTGATACCACGCAAGCGAGCGCTTACTCATCTCTCTCTCTCTCTCTCTCTCACACCAAAACTCCCCACTCCTCTCGAGCCACGCGACTTGCAGTACGCTCAAGCCACCCGGAGAGAGCACACGGCCCGTGCTCAGTGGGGATGCCAACTACCGGCACACGCGTGGCAAGTATAGCGTAGTCCGCCCCTCTACATCCACCGCGCCCACGCGCTCAAGCTGCCTGCGAAAGAGTGGGGGGCGTGTGACTGGTATAGCGCACCAATACCCTGCGCTGGCTGCGAAGGAGTGGGGGCGCCATGACGGGTATAGTGGGCCAGCAGGTTACGTCATGACCGCTATAGCGAGAACAGCGGTATCAGGTTACGGCGCCATCAAGTGGACACTTAAACAGGAGCTATACAGTAGCTCATTAACAATAGGCTATTAATCATTGTTTATATAAATAAACAATAATTAACTACTGTTTTGCTACTGTTTTGCTACTGTTTTGGCCACTGTTTATATAAACAAACACTTAAGATAAGAGATGTTTATATAAACACTTGAGTCAAGTGCACACTTGAAGATGACACCGGAAGTGTAACCTGATACCTATCTGTCTCGCTATAGCGGTACACCTACTACTCCTATAGGCTCCCTATAGGACGCCTATAGGAAATCTTATAGGAAACCTTGAATCCTATAGGATTCCGATAGGAATTCCTATAGCTTTTTCACGATAAAAAACCTATAGGATTTCCTATAGGTTTTCCTATACAATTTTTTATAGGATTTTTTCCCCTATAAAAAATTCTGTAAGAATAAAAATTCTGTAAGAAAATCTACAGAAAATCCTATAGATTTTTAGCGCGAAAAAGCTATAGGAATTCCTATAGGATTCCTATAGGATTTCCCTATAGAATATTTTGTTCCTATAGGATTTCCTACAGGATATTTTCGTAAGAGAACTTATCTAGAAAAAGCTATAATAAAATGTAATAACTTCTATTAAGGATTTATAATGTAGAGGATTCGAATTTCTAACAACAATTTAAAACTGTATTCACTTTTGTTAGATTTTTAAGTCTTTATTAAAAAAACGAAATTTTTGATCTTCCGAAAAAGATAATAAGAACTTGTAATATTGTAAAGAGCTGTTGCGTAGTTCACCTACAGTTGAAGTAAAACACTAATAAAATCTAATAACTGTAATCAGCACTTCGCTGGAAAAGCTATTCTCAAATATTCTCAAAAACAAAACTATTAATCAATTAATAAGTTTTATATGCATGAAATTATTTCCGCGTGGGTGTCTGTAATCTTGTAATTAATATCTTTCCGAAAATCGAATGTGGACAGTGTATTTGTTTTTTTACAGCTTCAGCAAACGATCCAATCTCTGGTACAAGTTCGAAACGTAAAGACTATATTAAATCCTACTTTGCTAGTAACTATTGGTAGAAAGATGGAAACAGTAAATTCAAAGAGTCCCACAAAACTATTAAAATTACGTAAGTATTTAACTCTTCTAAAGAATAGATCATGTTTACTCTTCGGGCTTACAGTTAGACACATGTTTTTATTATGAAATAACATCTTATACTATACCGTACTCTATAGAAAGGGACTAGAAAGTGCTTTAACTATAAATTTTTGTATCAATTGATTATCTGCAAAATTAATTTAGCGCAATATTTCAAAAATGTTTATTTTTGGTTCGAAGAGCGTTTTTTAAACTCTTGCGATATAGTAGTAATATTCTCTGATTCTATCTTTTCTGAATAATTTTTGTAATTCCAAAGCAGTTTTCTGTTGATTTCATAGGTATATTTTTTAATTTGATCATCATAGAGTATTATAAAAGCAAAATTCTTGGAAAGATTTTTTAAAATTTGTGTGAAATTACTAATATTTCTACAAGAATGTTAAAAAGTCTGCTACTTTAATTCATTAAGCGTCTCTGTGAAAATTGATACAAGGGTATTTTCAAGGATCCTAATTACTAATTCGTTAGAATATAATTCGAGAGAGAAAATTATAAATGGCGGATATGCTGTGATGACTGTTAACTTTAATTATTCTACATTAAGAAAACTATGGCAGGATATTGTAAAGCATTTTAAAACGCAGTTTGACTGATTCATACACATATTCGGTTAAATGGCGCTAAGTTAAAAAATCTACCTTAAACAAATTAGATTACATCACAAGGAAATACGTATAAAAATGAAAGTGCGAAGTTCCTTAGATTTTGCTAGTTATCATAAAAAACCATTAATCTGAAAAATATATACCGTAAAGGGTAATTAACATTTATTTTTTTCTTTTAGCTTTGAATGATACAATTCTATCAAACGAACAAAAACAGGATTTAGAGGTTGATACTTCAAAAAAAGGAGATTTTTCTTTAAATGAGTCATTGGATATCAATTTTTTATCAAAGTAATTCTAGGTATAATTCAGGAATATTAACTATTTTAATAAATCGAATCGGAGTTGTTTTTATTTTAATTAGAATTGGATTAATAATAAAGTATAGGGTCTTGAAATTTTTTGAATATAAATAGTATATTAAATAATATTATTATTCTAGTCATTTTAGCTGCTTTTACTAAAAGAGCTCAATTTCCTTTTTCTTCTTGGCTACCTGCTGCTATAGCGGCCCCAACTCCTGTGTCATCTTTAGTTCATTCTTCAAATTTAGTAACAGCTGGGATTTATTTATTAATTCGATTTCATTATTTAATTTTTACTAATAAATTTTTAATTTATTATATTTTAATAATTGGTTTAATTACAATAATGTTTGCTGGATTATCTGCAAATTTTGAATATGATTTTAAAAAAATTATTGCTTATTCTACTCTTTGTAATATTGGATCTTTTATGGAAACTAGTAGTTTTAATGTTGATTTATTAGAAGCTGAACCAATAACTGATATCATAGGTACGAACTGTACTGCCAATTCGAAGGAAATTAATCTTCAAAAGAAGAAAATTCATTCTATCGGTACGGAAAGAAAACATTCCGTTGAAAAAAATGGCAACCCGCGTAAAAATATTTACGTTTGGCACAAGTTTGGGCAATGTTCATGTTTGGCAAAACCTCTGCCAAACTTGCCCAACGAGACTTTGCCAAACTTCGAATTTTCCAGCTTATTGTTGAGCTAAAGTTACGCGGAAGTTTCGCAGAAGTTTATCGAAAGTAATGCATTTTTTAATTTTTCAGCTTTTTGTTTAGCTTAAGTTACGCGGAAGTTTCGCAAAAGTTTGTTTCAAATTTGTATTTTTTAATTTTTCTGTTTATTTTTTAGTTGAAGTTACGCGGAAGTTTCGCAAAAGTTTGTCTAAAATTTGCATTTTAAAATTTTTCAGTTTATTGTTTAGCTGAAGTTACGCGGAAGTTTCGCAGAAGTTTGTCTAATGTATTGCTAAACGAGAAATAAAAATTGAGGTAATGCGCCAGTACTTGGTGAAAGTTTATCAAAAGTTTGACCAAACCTCTGCGAAACTTCTGCAATATGTTTGTGACGGGTGACGGGTGACGGGTGACGAGAGAGAGAGAGAGAGAGAGAGAGAGAGAGAGAGGAGAGAGAGAGAGAGAGAGAGAGAGAGAGAGAGAGAGAGAGAGAGAGAGAGAGAGAGAGAGAGAGAGAGAGAGAGAGAGAGAGAGAGAGAGAGAGAGAGAGAGAGAGAGAGAGAGAGAGAGAGAGAGAGAGAGAGAGAGAGAGAGAGAGAGAGAGAGAGAGAGCCGAGGCGCCGAGCTTACCGAAGCGAAGGTGATGCGTCATCACTCAGGAAGCGACGAAAGCACTTCGTCGGCGACAGCGAGATGACCAAGGCGACCTGGCAGTCGGCAAGCCTCCAAAACCCTTCACCAAGGACCGACACGGAAGCGGGCTCGTAATTCTCCGCCTCGGAGCAGAGCGACCGGCAAGCGCACCAGACCTGCGCGACCGAGCAGCGTTCCCGAGGGACACGAGCCGTTTTGCAGAGCGAACGAGCCCGGCAACTTCTGAGGCGCTCTAACGTTTACGGCGCCGAGGAACCAACATAGCCGTGCAGCTCTCCAAGTCCTGCAGCAGACCCATCCTAAGCGCTTTGCTCACGGCGCGTTGCCGTCGCAGAGAGACCAAAAATTCGCATTCTTTTCAGCATCTCTTTCTGCATCAATACCGTGAAAGCAAGGTTAAAATTCCGGGTATCATTGCTTCGGGTCTCATATATACGCTGGGGGAAAGATTCCGCCGCCGTTGTTCCGATCGTTACCTCTAACCTCTACGTTGTATAATGGTGATCTGCAACAGAAAATTAGAAATTCTCACAAAGTATGTATTTTTTTACACAAAATACAAATCTTGTGTAATTAAAATACTTATCTGATGATCGCCTTGGATCTCAGTTTTCTGTCAATTGGATCTTTTACTCAAAATGACTCAGTATTTCCATGCTGCCGAGGTGAAAATGTTTCTAAGTCTAGACGAAATGAAATTGCCGCATAACGGTTTTTGTCAATAACCTGAATGCGTTGTCAATACACTGTATATTAGCTAGTTTCATGTAGTTTGGACTTTGGAAAATTTTCACTTAACGACAACATGAAAGTCAAGGTTTCTTTTGGTGTAAATACACGATAAATAACAAGGCGATCATCAGATAAGTATTTCAATTACACAAGATTTTGTGTAAAAAAATACATACTTTGTAAGAATTTCTAATTTTCTGCTGCAGATCACCATTATACAACGTAGAGGTTAGAGGTAACGACCGGGACAACGGCGGCGCAATCTTTCCCCCAGCGTATATATGAGACCCGAAGCAACGATACCCGGAATTTTAACCTTGCTTTCACGGTATTGATGCAGAAAGAGATGCTGAAAAGCATGGGAATTTTTGGTCTCTCTGCGACGGCGACGCGCCGTGAGCAAAGCGCTTAGGAGGATGGGTCTGCTGCAGGACTTGGAGAGCTGCACAGCTATGTCGATTCCTCGGCGCCGTAAACCTTAGACCGCCTCAGAGGTTGCCGGGCTCGTTCGCTCTGCAAAACGGCTCGTGTCGCTCGGGAACGCTGCTCGGTCGCGCTGGTCTGGTGCGCTTGCCGGTCGCTCTGCTCCGAGGCGGAGAATTACGAGCCCGCTTCCGTGTCGGTCCTTGGTGAAGGGTTTTGGAGGCTTGCCGACTGCCAGGTCGCCTTGGTCATCTCGCTGTCGCCGACGAAGTACTTTCGTCGCTTCCTGAGTGATGATGCATCACCTTCGCTTCGGTAAGCTCGGCGCCTCGGCTCTCTCTCTCTCTCTCTCTCTCTCTCTCTCTCTCTCTCTCTCTCTCTCGTCACCCGTCACAAACATATTGCAGAAGTTTCGCAGAGGTTTGGCAAAACTTTTGATAAACTTTCACCAAGTACTGGCGCATTACCTCAATTTTTATTTCTCGTTTAGCAATACATTAGACAAACTTCTGCGAAACTTCCGCGTAACTTCAGCTAAACAATAAACTGAAAAATTTAAAAATCCAAATTTTATACAAACTTTTGCGAAACTTCCGCGTAACTTCAGCTGAACAGTAAGCTAGAAAATTAAAAAATGCAATACTTTAGACAAACTTTTGCGAAACTTCCGCATAACTTCAGCTAAAAAATAAACAGAAAAATTAAAAAATACAAATTTGAAACAAACTTTTGCGAAACTTCCGCGTAACTTAAGCTAAACAAAAAGCTGAAAAATTAAAAAATGCATTACTTTCGATAAACTTCTGCGAAACTTCCGCGTAACTTTAGCTCAACAATAAGCTGGAAAATTCGTAGTTTGGCAAAGTCTCGTTGGGCCAGTTTGGCAGAGGTTTTGCCAAACATGAACATTGCCCAAACTTGTGCCAAACGTAAATTTTTTTACGCGGGAATTCCGTTGAAGGTAATGGCAGTTCTCCATCAAGAAGTGATTTAAACCAACAAATAAAAATGCAGAGTAAAGGTATGTATTAAAATTATGGAAATAAATGTAATCCTCTCAATTTCGTGTCCTAGCTCTTAGAGGAAGCCTTGCAATAGTGAGAAAAAGTTTGCTCACAATTTTGATTCATTAATCGAAAGAGCGCTTGAAAATATCAAGTTCCCATTAATTGATTCGAATTTTAGGATCATAATTTTTTTGGTTTTTTCTAACCAGTTTTGAACAGCGCATCAGTGGATCTTCTCCAAATTTTGCATAAAAGTTTGATACATTTACAGAAAAATTGCTTGAAAATTTCAAAGGTTTCAGTTAGCTGGTTCAATTATGTCATTTTGAAAAATCAATGTTTTCTTTTTTCATTTCTTAAAAATATTGACATTTTTTCTTGCAAATAAGTTTATTATTCACTTCATAGCTCTCTTTGAATGCTATATTACGGTTAAAAAAGTTGTACTTTAATTAGGTACGTTTTATTTAGGAAAAATGTACCTGTCGTATTTAAGTACGCAATTTTATTAATGTGTTTTCCTATAATTTACCTTTTCCTTGCACAACTTTTTGTTTTCATTATTATAAATGTTATTAAAATAAGCCTTATTAAGGTACAATTTTACAACTCTAGGAAGAAAGCGGTCGACCTTTTTCAAAAAATTCGAATCGCTGCAAGATATCCTATAAAAATTTTACAGTAAATAATCTTTGCAAACATCGTGACTTAAAGTAACTGTTCTAATGTTATCTATGAGAAAGCATTCCGCCAAAGTAGTTGCAGCATTTTTTTTTTCATTAAAACTGTGCCGCAAAAGGGTAATTAGCATTTATTTTTTTCTTTTAGCTTTGAACAATCAAATTCTATCGAACGAACAAAAGCAGGATTTAAAGGTTGTAGTTAGACGAATTTCATTAGAAGAAATTAATTCTGCAAAGAAAGGAGATTTTTCTTTAAATGAGTCATTGGATAAATCTTTGACCGAAACTTTATTAGAACCTGAGCAAATAAATTAAATCATAAGTATGAACTGTACCGCCAATTCGAAGGAAATTAATCTTCAAAAGAAGAAAATTCATCCTATCGGTACGAAAAGAAAACATGCCGTTGAAGAAAATGGCAAATCCGTTGAAAGTAATGGCAGTTCTCCATCAAGAAGTGTTTCAAACAAACAAATAAAAATGCAGAGTAAAGGTATGTATTAAAATTATGGAAATAAATGTAATCCACTCAATTTTGTATCCTAGCTCTTAGAGGAAGCCTTGCAATAGTGAAAAAATGTTTGCTCACAATTTTGATTCATTAATCGAAAGAGCGCTTGAAAATATCAAGTTCCCATTGATTGATTCGAGTTTTAGGACCAGTTATATAATTGTTGAAAAATTAATTTTTTTCGTTTTTTCTAACCAGTTTTGAACAGCGCATCAGTGGATCTTCTCCAAATTTTGCACATAAGTTTGACTGATTTATCGAAAAGGCTCTTGCAAATTTAAAAGGTTTCCATCGGCTGGTTCAGATTTAAAATTAGGGCTAATTAAGCACTTTTTGAAAGATTACTTTTATTTTTTATTTTTACTAACTACTTTTGTATGGTGCATAGATCTTCTATAAATTTTACATAAAAGTTTGATACATTTGCAGAAAAGTTGCTTGAAAATTTCAAAGGTTTCAGTTAGCTGGTTCAATTATGTCATTTTGAAAAATCAATGTTTTCTTTTCTCATTTTTTAAAAATATTGACATTTTTTCTTGTAAATAAGTTTATTATTCACTCCATAGCTCTCTTTGAATGCTATATTACGGTTTAAAAAGTTCTACTTCAATTAGGTACGTTTTATTTAGGAAAAATGTACTTGTAGTATTTAAGTACGCAATTTTATTAATGTGTTTTCCCATAATTTACATTTTCCTCGCACAACTTTTTGTTTTCATTATTATAAATTTTATTAAAATAATTCTTATTAAGGTACAATTTTACAACTCTAGGAAGAAAGCGGTCGACCTTTTTCAAAAAATTCGAATCGTTGCAAGATATCCTATAAAAATTTTACAGTAAATAAATTTTTTGCAATCATCGTGACTTAAATTAACTGTTCTAATGTTTTCTATGAGAAAGCATTCAGCCAAAGCAATTGCAGCATTTTTTTTTTTCATTAAAACTGTGCCGCAAAAGGGCACAATTAGCATTTATTTTTTTCTTTTAGCTTTGAACGATCAAATTCTATCGAACGAACAAAAGCAGGATTTAGAGGTTGTAGTTAAACGAATTTCATTCGAAGAAATTGATTCTGCAACTAAAGGAGATTTTTCTTTAAATGAGTCATTGGATAAATCTTTGATCGAAACTTAAAATTAAATAGTAGTTTAAATGTTAACTTATTAGAACCTGAGCAAATAAATGAAATCATAGGTACGAACTGTACTGCCAAATGCGAGAAGATGCTTCTGGAAAAGAAAAAAATACATCGTATCGGTATGAAACGAAAACATTCCAGTGACAGTAATAGTTCTATTGAGAATAATAACAGTTCTCAAACAAAAAATGTTTCAAACAAACGAAAACAAACGGAGTGTAAAGGTTCAAATGATCGAAATAAATTTAATCAACTTAATATTCCTTCCTTTTAGAGGAAGCTTTGTAATAGTGAAAATAAGTTTTGAGATTACATAGAATACATAGAAGTTTGTTTTGAGTCTCTGAGAGTCAAAATCCACCATTTTTAGTAAATGTTGAGAACGTGTGTGTGTGTGCGTGCATGCGTGTGTGTGTAAAAAATTATTTGTATTATTTATAAATTTCTGGAATGAACTTCTTTTAGTTTTACTTTTTGTTGTTTTATTTTTTTAATTTTTTCATATGAATTTCATGCGATAAGCAGTTCAATGACATGCAAGCATGCAGATATTTTATTCCCCTGTCTTAAAAAAAAATTTATGAGATTATTTTATTAGTAATTATTGGTATTGACAAAATAATTTGAGTAAGCCTTGTGCCATTGCTAGCGTTTTTTTTTTTCATTTTTTTCGTATTATTTTTACGTGCTAAACAATTTAATGGTATGCAAGTATGTAGCTATACTGATTCTCTACCATTCAGAAAAACATGTTTATATCACGTTTGTTTTGAAAGATAATTGAAAAAATGTGATATTTTGATCATTTTAATTTTTGAAGGATCTGTTTTATCAACGATAACGTAATTTTCACGAAAATGTTAATTATAATCAAAATTAGAATTACTGTTTCGTTTTATCATTATCTCAGATGATTTAGAAATTCAGCGATTTCCTTCGAGCCTCTTTCGAAAAAATCGACTTAATTTCTTTCGCCTTCTTCTTGCTTCGACATAAGTTGTGTATAAATAATATTTTTTCTCCAAAATTATGGCTTTATTTACGATGCTAATTTTTTTTAGTAAATGCTCATTTTTTAGTACCTGTCAGTGTATACAAACGATTTATTTAAATCAATTTCAAATTTCAACAGTTTTAAATTAAACAAAAATAAAGAAAACTAAAAACGAAGTAATTCCTATAAAGCGGTGTGACAATAATCAGAGTACAATGTTAATCATTTTTACCCACAGATCGAATGCAGGATAAACTAAAATATGTCACGTTTGAATCATGCAATGGTATGTTTAAATTTCAGATATAGATGTGGAATCTGTCATAATATAATTTTGAAAACAAGTGTACGAATAATTATTTTTCAGAAAATGATGACAAGCAAATTGCTTTACTAAAGAAATTAGTTATTCTAAGTATCATCTCTGGAGATACAAACAAAGATTTTGACAAATTTATGAGTTCTCGAAAAGTACCCCACGAAGCAAAAAAGAGACTTTTGACCGAAATTTATAGCTGTAAAGTTGAACAATCATATTACACTTTATTAGATCTTCTCGTGCCATACAGGTATGTAATATTGGGGAAAGTAAATGAGTTGAAAAATATTTTCAAAGATAATCTGATAAATATCAAAGATAAAGTCAAAGGAATGACGTGCTTTGAAGACGTGGAACTGGTAATTTATGAAGGTAAATAGATTTAATCATATTTTATTCTTAAATTTAAATATGATCACAATGTCGAAATTCACTTTTACAGAACTTGGTCGTGCAAAGGAAGTTATAAATCAGAAAGGAAGTTGTAAGTAGATTAAAATATGTAATAAGAAAAGATATAAAATAAGTAAAATTAAATTTTGTTTTCATTCGTAATCCTTTCTTAAAAAAGTGATGGCCTTTGTTTTGAAGCATTTAATACCATGTATAACAACATGAACGTGATTGGCCCATTTGTGAAGTATTTGAATACCATGTATAACGTGAACGCGATTGGTCCGTAGATTTAGGAACGCAAATCCTATCTTAAAAATGTAATGGCCTTTGTCGTGCACGTAAAAATAATACGAAAAAATGAAAAAAAAAAAAAAAAACGCTAGCAATGGCACAAGGCTTACTCAAATTATTTTGTCAATACCAATTAGTAATAAAATAATGTCACAAATTTTTTTTTTAAGACAGGGGAATAAAATATCTGCATGCTTGCATGTCATTGAGCTTATCGCATGAAATTCATATGAAAAAATTAAAAAAATAAAACAACAAAAAGTAAAACTAAAAGAAGTTCATTCCAGAAATTTATAAATAATACAAATAATTTTTTACACACACACGCATTCGTGAACGTGATTGGTTTGAAATTTTAGGAATGCATGTGTTTAAATTAATGGCGCCAAAATTCAAAATTCTTTTTAGAACAGTTTAATTTGAATAATAAAACTTTTGTTTGTTCGAAAGATTAATTGAGTAAAGTTAAGTTTGCTAATTAATATGAATTTTTTTTTATAGTTTCTTTAAAAAATGAATGTCTGATTTATTCTAATTTAATCTAACCTCAAAATATTAAAATATCGAATGCATTACGATTTGTTAACACATAGCATACTTATGATTTTTATGAGAGAATATTATTTATGTAAATTAGTTTATTATTTATGTAAATAATTTATAAAAATAATTTGCCTTCATGATTTATATCTTTTATTTAATATACATTTAGTCTTGATTCCTAGTTTAGTAAAACACTTACTTAACATGTAATATCTGCATGTACATTATTCCGATCTTAATCATACATAATATTAAGAGATATCGAACTTCGTAATTCAAGCATTATTATTCGTACGCAGAACAATTTGGTACTACAGTTCACAGAGCTAACTCTAAAACAGAATCTTAAAAAACTGTATTCAAAAGCAACTTAAATAACTAAGTCATTGAAGTCATTTGATTATGTACGTAAGAAACTAATAAACTAAAACATCATAATTGAATGTCAAAATATTTAATTTATTTAATAAATTAAATCCTTTCTATAACACGCTGTTGCGTGCAGTTTCAACAATTTCATTTCTTTTTCTTGCGAATCTAGCAGATTTCAGAATGAGACATCATACAGTATTGGGACTTGGCATCTACAACAGCGCCGACACGTGGTGACAAAAAAAGGAACTATGCCTCCGTTAGTTTCAAACGTTACGTTGCCACCCTATTACCTGGCCAGAAACAGGTTGAATAGTATTGTGAACAATAGTGCTCACTAAAAATTACGTTTTCCGCGTTATGGAATGTGTCAAGACTAAAAATCCTGTTAACCTTCAACAATGTGTTCTTCCGCATGTTTTGTATGAATCCACTCACATGTTTGACTGATGTTTTTCATAATAATTATCAAATTGGTATCAACATTGCCAGCCTTTGTGCACATTGTTGAAGGTTACCAGGATTTTTAGTCTTGACACATTCCATAACGCGGAAAACGTAATTTTTAGTGAGCACTATTGTTCACAATACTCTATTCAACCTGTTTCTGGCCAGGTAATAGGGTGGCAACGTAACGTTCCTTCGCCTTTGTGCAAATCATTCACTTGATACACTTATTTTACTTGTATTAATTTATTATTATTTTTTTTAAACAATTTTTTTGTAAAACAGCCCTACAAAAATAGATCACCTGATAAGTCAACTGATAAGTCAGTTGACAAAATATGCCAAACCGTCAAGTGATGAAAAGCTGACAATCAGCTGACAAGCAGCTAACAGTCAAGAGTATTTCATAAGATTATTAATAAAAGTTATGCCAAACCGTCAAGTGATGAAAAGCTGACAATCAGCTGACAAGCAGCTAACAGTCAAGAGTATTTCATAAGATTATTAATAAAAGTTGTTTCTTTTCTTAACTTAATACACGATTTTTGATATTATTGAAGAAAAACTTAAATTTTAACGAGGCCGCAGCGCGAGCCTCTATATACGTTGATTTACGGTTTTGAGGTTACCGAAAATTATACAAATACGTTTCTTTTTCGTTATTTCATTAGTGTATGCATACAATCCGTGTTATCTTTTAAGTCAATCTTTAATGCGGAAATGGTTTTACACAAAAAGATTGACTATTTCTTAAGATATGCTATTTTCGTTTTTACGATTGCGCGATTCCTTTATCGAGATTTTGTTCAGTGTGCTGCTAGTTATTTTTCTAGTTATTAATCTTCTCCAGCAGCCTTCTTGTATATCTATATATTTTAGTCTAGCTATTAATCTTCTCCAGCAGTCTTGTATTTTTTCTATATTACGGAAATTTAAATTATAATTACTCGAAACTCGTTATACTCGGGGGTTTTCGGGGTAGCGGAACACGAATATCGCGACGGCAACGGTCTCCAAGGTATCTGGTGCCAGGGTGGATAGTACCGACATCGTCTACTAGAGTTTTACGGAAATTTTAAGTCTAATTACTCGAAACACGTTACTCGGAAGTTTCCGGGGTCGCTGCACCGTCATGAGTTTTCCTTCGGACTCGTAAGGGGGAACAGCGGTGCATTCGCCCATGTTAGTTCATTACTCGCGCGCATTTTTAGTTTGTTTTGACACGTACGGGATTTGGCTGTGGCCTCGTATATTCAAAAATCAGTTCTAGACTGAAATATTGATTTTCGTCGGCTTTCATTTAAAAATTGTACAAAAATTTCTACAAAATTGTTACATTTGGATTCTGGATCCTTGCGACCGGAAAACATATTGCGCGCATCTGTTTATGCCGATTAGCGTCGGCTTTCTTTTACAATTTCCGGTAACCTCTACGGTTTGCTCAAATTTATTTTATTTATATCAGTTTTAAATTAATAGATATATTTCGTCAGCGGTTCTCTGTTCTTCTTGCACGCGCCGCGTCTCCGACGGATCTCTTGCATCGTATCAACGAATTTTCTCGCTCAATGTTGTTGTGACCTCCAAGGCTCACGCAATTTTGCTTTGATTATTGTTGAACTTGAGTATTGAAACAGGAGAATGACCAGTGGCCAGTGGAAATGGCCAGTGGCTTTAAAAATAGCTCAGATAACACCAATTCACAATGCTAAAGAAAAACATCTACCAACAAATTACAGACCTATATCATTGATTACCAATATATCAAAAATTTTTGAAAAAGTTATACACAAAAGATTATTACATTTTGTCAACCAATGTAATTTATTATCACATAAACAATTTGGATTCAGAAAAAACAAAAGTACTAAGGATGAACTTTTTCACATAACAGATCTAATTTACAATGAACTTGACAAAAATGACCCAATTGCAAATTGCAAACATTCCATGATCTTGCAAAAGTCTTCGACACAGTTGATAATCAAATACTTCTAGATAAATTATACAACTACGGTATAAGAGGAAATAAACTAATGAAAAGTTATTTAAGTAATAGAAAACAAAGAGTCAAAGTAAACAATCAATTCAGTGAGTATGAAACAGTTGACGTGGCAGTCCCGCAAGACACGATCCCAAGGGCCATTGTTGTTTATTATGTACATAAATGATATATTGAACTCAATGCCAGAGAATTCAATATTATCATATGCTGATGATACAGCAATTATAACAACGAGATCCGCGTCGATCTCGTGTTTACAAATGTCAATGAGATGCACAGAACGGCATTGCTTACTGAGATCACAATTGAGATCCAAAGGCTAGATCAAATTCATCGTGAATTTGGCCGTTCTGTTGACCTGAGTCGAAATCTAGAACAGGATCAAAATTTAACCTCAATCCAAAATTAACCTCAAGATCAACCTCGAGATGAGAATTCATATCAAAATCAAATCAAAATATCAAAATAAATAAAAATCTAATTCAAGATCAAAGTCAACCAAGATCAAAATGAAAATAACCAGAATCAAAAATGCGAAAATCAGGATCACGATCAAGATCACAAAGAAAATCAAAATCAGCAAAATCAGGCTCAACCTCAGGATTAAATCAAGGCCATAATTAGTATCGACATCAAGATCAAAACCAAAAAAGATTGAGCGAGAACCGACACATGTCCCTAGGTGATTAAAGCGAGCGAGGGAATACAAAACCCGATCCACTCGCCATTCCCTCGAATGATATTAGATTTTTTGTTGAAATTTTATATAAACCTTGCTTAGATTGTTGAGAAAGGTAAAATTGTTGAAAAGAAAATGCTCGATCTGTATCTTGCAGATCTTCTAAAATTACTAGGTTCTATGCCATTTTATTAAAGTGTGCTAAAAATTTGGTGGAAATATAGAGTGTCACATTGCTGCTTGCTTACAATATTTCTATGTGAGAATTTTGCTTTTTGCTGTCTGCTGCCACCATAGGAATGCAAAAATGTAAAAATGGGAATTAATGTAAAAATTGTAAAAAATATCAAGTAAAAAATGTAAGAAAAGGTAAAAAAGGAAAACTAAAAAACAAAAATTAAAAACATTAAAAATTTATAAATTTAAAAAATGTAAAGACAGGTAAAAATGACATCCTCATTTAAAAGCTGTGTCATTTATACAAAATTGTTACATTAGGATTGTGGATCCTTGCGGCCGACCAAAATATTCCGCGCATCTGTTTATGCCGTTTGGCTTTCTCTTGCAATTCCGGTGACTTCTACGGTTTGCACAAACTTATTTTATTTATATCAGTTTTAAATTAATAGATATATATCGACGGACCTCTTGCACCGTACCAAAGAATTTTCTCGCTCAACGTTGTGACCTCCAGGCCCGCGCAATTTTCCTTTGATTATTGTTGAACTTGACTATTGAAACAGGAGAATGGCCAGAGGCTTTAAAAATAGCTCAGATAACACCAATTCACAAGGCTAAAGAAAAACATCTACCAACAAATTACAGACCTATATCATTGATTTCCAATATATCAACAATTTTTGAAAAAATTATACACAAAAGATTATTACATTTTGTGAACTAATGTAATTTATTATCAGATAAACAATTTGGATTCAGAAAAAGCAAAAGTACTAAGGATGCACTTTTCCACATAACAGGATGCTTCGAAAAGCAAATTGGAATTATAATGATACGTTATTAGGCCGAATTCCAGGGTCAACTGTTAGGCGTTAGCGCCAAACTTAGGTTCATTGGGTCATACTATGCGCGCTTCCATACACCGTGCTCCTCGAGTGAACTTAACCGTAAAAAGTTTGAACTTAGAATTTTCTATTCGGATATGATTCAAGGATTACATTCCGATGAAAAAAAAAATCGAGGAATGATTAAAATCTTTTTCAGTTAGAAAAAAAATTTTTGTACGTATTTCCTGTATGTGATAATGTAAACAGTGAAGAGAAAATGTTTTCATGGGAGAATTTATCAAGGGAATTTATTTTAATAATGGTTGTTTACAAATAAGCTATAAATTTACGCAAAAAAATTTTTTTTTTTGAAACCTTAATGATCTCGATAGTCCGTATGAATTTAGTACTTGTTCGCGTAATTTGTTTATCTGGTTTTTCTACGTTTTTGAAGCATCGTCGCTGTGTTCTGCCGACGGATCGCACGTGTCTCTTCTATCGTCGACGTGCCAGCAGAGATAGTTAATTTTTAACTTGCACGTTTAATCACGTAGTTCCTTCAATTAAAGCAAGGTTTAACATCTAAAAATCGAATTTGTTTCAAAGGCCTCTCTGGTCTAAAAGTAAAAAAAATTCCCAGTGTCCAGCTCTATTCGTTATTATTGCCAATTTTCGCGCATTTATTTTGTTATATCATAACTTTACGGCCCGCTGGCCTCTTGCGTTCAGCGCACTGCCTTAACTGCACTGCACCGTGCATGAGTTTTCCTTCGGGCTCGTAAGGGCGAACAGCAGCGCATTTGAAAAAACAAAAGTACTAAGGATGCACTTTTTCACATAACAGATCTAATTTACAATGAACTTGACAAAAGTGACCCAATTGCAAATTAATTAATTAACCCAATTATATTCCTTGATCTTGCCTTCGACACAGTTGATCATCAAATAATTCTAGATAAATTATACAACTACGGTATAAGAGGAAATGCCCATAAACTAATGAAAAGTTATTTAAGTAATAGAAAACAAAGAGTCAAAGTAAACAATCAATTCAGTGATTATGAAACAGTTGATGTGGGATTCCCGCAAGGCACGATCCTAAGGACCATTGTTGCTTATTATGTACATAAATGGTATATTGAACTCAATGCCAGAGAATCCAATATTATCATATGCTGATGATACAGCAATTATAACAACGAGATCCGCGTTTACAAAAGTCAATCTCGTGTTTACAAAAGTCAATGAGATGCACAGAACGGCTTTGCTTACTGAGATCACAATTGAGATCCAAAGGCTCAATCAAAAGGAGATCAAATTCATCGTGAATTTGGTCGTTCTGTTGACCTGATTCGAAATCTAGAACAGGATCAAAATCGAGATTGACCTCAAGATCAACCTCGAGATGATAATTCATATCAAAATCAATCTTGAGATCACTATCAAGATTTAAATAAAAATCTAATTCAAGATCAGAGTCAAGATTACAACCAAGATCAAATGGAAATAACTAGAATCAAAAATGCGAAGATCAAGATCACAATGAAAATCAAAGTCAGCAAAATCAGGCTCAACCTCAGGATCAAATCAGGATTAAATAAATAATTAGTATCGACATCAAGATCAAAACCAAAAAAGATTGAGCGAGAACCGACACACATGTCCCTAGGTGATTAAAGCGAGCGAGGGAATACAAAACCCGATCCACTCGCCATTCCCTCGAATCATATTATGATATTTTTTGTTGAAATTTTATATAAACCTCGCTTAGATTGTTGAGAACGGTAAAAGACCATTACGATCTGTATCTTGCAGATCTTCTAAAATTACTAGGTTCTATGCCATTTTATTAATCTAAAAATTTGGTGGAAATATAGAGTGTCACATTGCTGCTTGCTTACAATATTTCTATGTGAGAATTTTGCTTTTCGCTGTCTACTGCCAGCATAAGAATGTAAAAAATGTAAAAAATGTAAAAATGGGAATTATTGTAAAAATTGTAAAAAATGTATATCAAGTAAAAAATGTAAGAAAAGGAAGAAGAACTAAAAACAAAAATTAAAAACATTAAAAATTTATAAATTTAAAAAATGTAAAGACAGGAAAAAACACGATATACATTTTTCACAATTTTCACTTGTTTTCCCATTTTTACATTATATACATTCTTTACATTTTTTTCTTTGCTTGGGTTTTATACGTTTGTACGTTTTTCACATTTTTAAAATTTTTGACGATTCTGTCATTTTTTGCACTTACACCTTTTACATTTTTCAAAACAGTTACATTTTTTCCTGTCTTCACATTTTTCGAACTTATAAATTTTTTATTTTTTTTAATTTTTGTTTTTAGTTTTCCTTTTCTACCTTTTCTTACATTTTTTACTTGATATACATCTTTTACAATTTTTACAATAATTCCCATTTTTACATTTTTTACTTTTTTTACGTTCTTATGGTGCCAGCAGACAGCAAAAAGCAAAATTCTCACATAGAAATATTGTAAGCAAGCAGCAATGTGACACTCTGTATTTTCACCAAATTTTTAGCATACTTTAATAAAACGGCATAGAACCTAGTAATTTTAGATCTGCAAGATACAGATCGGATACATTTTCTTTTACCGTTCTCAACAATCTAAGCGAGGTTTATATAAAATTTCAACATAAAATATCATAATATCATTCGAGAGTTACGTTGACGATATTTTGTTATGTGTACCTAGCAATTCAATAGACTACACTCTTAATACCTTTAATACATACAACAAAAACTTACAATTTACGGTTGAGATAGCACAGAATGAAAGCGTTAGCTTCTTAGATCTCAAAATTATAATAGACAAAAATAGACATATAATTACAAATTGGTACCGCAAACCAACTTTCTCAGGACGCTATTTAAATTATAATTCACACCACTCCTTCAGTAATAAAATAGCTATTATATATTGCTTAGTAGATAGAGCCATAAAATTATCGCATAATAGTTTCCACAACGAAAATATATCATTTATAAAAAAGGTGTTAAGATTGAATGATTATCCGTTAAAAGTTATAGATTTTCACATAAAAAAACGTTTAAGGAAGATAAAATTTACAACAAATTTTAAACAAACAGAACCTGTTAATAATAAAGCCATCATTAGCTTGCCTTATGTTAAGGAACTGGAATTTTTCAATCATAACTTCTTTAAACAATTTAGTACAAAGGTTGTCTGTAGCACTACAAATAAGTTAAATAATATTATAAAGTTAGGTAAAGATAAAACAGAAAAAGTGAATCAAGCCAATATCGTATATAAGATCAATTGCCGCGATTGCAACGCTTCTTATGTCGGACAAATGAGTAGACGCCTACAAGTCAGAGCAAAAGAACACGCAAAAAAATATAAAGATGAAAATCAAAATTCCGGATTATTTATGCACACTAATGAAACAAATCACACAATAGATTTCGAAAATATAAAAATATTAGACGATGAAATAAATAATGGAAAAAGGCTTTTATCAGAGGCGTTTTTTATACATACACAATCAAATATTATGAATAAACAGTTCAAAATTACAAGGCTACCTAACGACTATAATACGTTTATAAAAAATTTCGATTTCTCATCTCCGAAATAATGTACTTGCCGTTCTATGACTTTGTAAAGGTATCAGGAACGCACATATGTAGGAGGTATGACTACACAGCGTGGAAGTTGGCTTAGTCCGTTTATAAAAACATCGATAGCGCCACCTCCTCCTGTGTGTGTTGCCCTGTTACCTCTCTCCGTCTACGAGCTCTGTCAGCGACGCCTCTCCCACCATTTCTACTTCACGTCACCATTTATATGTAGTAGTTATATCTGTGATAAAGTATATTTTCGAATACACACACATTAAGGTATATAAGCGGTATATAAGTATATAAGCGGAAATTTTGTAAAATGTAGTTATTGACGAGCGGATTGTTCTCTGCGTAACTAGATTGACACTGTCTCATTGTAAGTTTTTGATCATATATTTAATGTGATTTAGTTATTTACGTTTAACATACTTGTAATAATTTATGTAAAAACATTTTTTTTAATAGAATCCTGATGAGGGACACAAAGAAAAGTGTCCGAAACGTCGAAACACGACAAATGTTGTTTTTTATTTACAAAAGCATTACCTGGTAGATAAGCCATTAGGATCACTATATAGTAATACAAAGAAAACTACCATTAGATGCAACTAACAATCTAAAATTATAATAACTGCATTTGATTGCAAGTCGATAAATACAAAAATACTTATATAAATAATGCGATATAATACATAAATATAATAATATTATATTGTAGATCAGTAAAGAATTTATCAATTGCTGCAGATTAAATAATGTCATGCAAAATTATGAAAACAATCTACGATAGCAAATTAATAAAGTAATTATCAATATTAAATAAAATCATGCAAATACAGTATTAAATAAAATTATGCAAATACAGTATTAAATAAAATCATGCAAATACAGAATTAAATAAAATGATGCAAATTTACAACTACAGCATTCGATTGCAAATTGATGAAGTTACCAATTACTATAGATTGGTATCAAATCAATCAAATGTTTATAACATGGCAAATGGCCATGACCCAAAGACAATAAATGCCAGCTGACTTTGTCAAACTTACAGCGTGTCAGAAAAACCTTAGCTGGGCAAGTCTCGCTGGGAAGTCTGCGGAATACACAAGAATGTATTATTATTCAACAGAGCCCCTGAGGCGTGTTAATAATATTCTTTTACAACAAACAAATATAGAAAATAAAGTGTCTCAAAGAAAAATCCAAAGTGCAACTTATAAGGTAAATTGCGAACTATAAAATACATTCTAATCGATTGCCCTACGTATCTCAACGAAAGAAAAAAATTCAAGGTGAAGAACCATCTTACATTAACTACTTACGCAGAAAGCTCAGTTGAATTCTTAAATGCAATTATGCGACTACAAGGTCTGTAACATGATACCTTGTGATAGCGTACAATAATTTGAATCTAATTTAATACAATCTAAAACATGGTGCATCGCTCCTACAAATTGTATCTGCGTTGCACTTGAATCTGAAGTAGAAAGTATTTAATGAGAATCACAAGTGCAGTATTGTAAAGTATATAACAAATTATTTACTTAAATAACTTGGATACATACAACTCATCAGTCAACAGTCATATAATACCAAGATTTTAGGACCTGTTCCATCAATATATGCAGTTCCTGGACCTGGAGTCGACGGCAGAGCCCACAATTTTACATTATGTAGAAAACAGCTTTAAAAATAAAATTACCAAAATTCAACTGTATTTCTGTAACTCCTGCTCTGCCCTGAAATATAAAAAAGTATTGTTTTTAGCTTAAAATCTTTTATATTTGAAACAAGTATTCTGATACCTCAGTTTATGGTCCATCAGACTTTTAAGCTATATTGATGCAGGAGTGTTCGCTCGGGTAAAAGAGTAGAACAGCGCACGGAGGTCGGCGGAGCGCCAACTGTGAGCTTACCTACATCAAGGGCTGCTCAAAGCGCAAGGAGGCGCTATAGAGCGCGGGTCGAGCTGTACTTAAATTACAGGCGCGTAGAGATGGACGGCGAATCCATTGTCGACACTCTAAGAGAGTGTGTGCGGGGACCGGCGGAGTGATGAGCGCTTCCACGCCGGTTGAAGACGAGGTGCGAGCAGTGCTTGCTCGCTCGGAGCCGCTCTCCTTGAGCGGGGATAAGATGAGTCCATCGCCGAACTTGCAGGTAGATCGGTGGAGCAAGGTCACTCAAACGCCGATCGGTGAGCAGAGGGCAAGCAGAGCTTGCTCGCTGGAGGGAGCGCGCTTCACAAACCCGCCCACAGGCGTCTCGTGGTCTGAGTCGCTACGTCCCCCCGTCGTACTCGCTGGAGGTGTGCTCTTCTAGAGCGACGAAGGTCGTTGAGGCTGCCACCGCTGAGAGCCGCAGAGCAGAGAACGCCCGCAGAGGTGAAGTCCCCCGTTGCCGGTCGCTGGGACCGTTATCCACCGAAGTAGCTTCTACGTAGCGTGGAGAGCGGACACCGCACGGACCCCTCCACGACGACTCAGGGTTGAGTCTGGATGAGAGAAAGCCCGCCCAACTTAGTGTCGGCCACACCACCCAAATATGGTAATTGGGAAGGAAAAGGAGTCGGGGGATCAGGAGTGATCCCGTCACCAAAAAACAAGGCAAGGGTAAAGACCTTGCACCTCGTGGGTATGTTAAATAAAAACAATTATTTAACTGTCAAAAGTGAGACTTTTTTCAACTCAACAAACTGGCAAGGGTGCCGAGACCATCTACACGAGGAGGATGTCCGAGTGAACGAAGCTATCGGGGCTGCTGTCGCGCGTGCCTATATCCCCGCGCGCCGCCGGGTTGACTGCGAGAGCCGCGCGGAGACGGGTCGCGCCGCGTAGCGGCAGCGCGCGAACTAGACTCGCCGGCGCCGCGCGTGAAGCGGGAGATTCAAATCGAATCTGTCGCGCCCTTATCGTTTGTATTGCAAACCGGCGCGAAGAGTCTTTACAGTTTAATAATAATTATTATTATTATTAGTTAGGCGTGTATCAATTTGAGCACACGTAACAGCCATAGCTACATCAGTCAGTTAAGCATTGTTACGTGGTCAAATATAAACTTCCTTTGGTGCTACATATTTTTAATAAACCTTTTCACACATAGGTAATTATATACTCAGGTAAATGTAGAATGTGTTGAGAAAGTCAAAATCTTTAATGGATGTTATGAAGCCAGTATCGCCTTAGCCAACTGCTTAAAAAAATGTCTATAGCAGCAACACTCCTATATTAATCTTCTTTTAATATCTGATAAGGGTGAACCTTTTTACTTTTCCTTCATTATTCTTTTTCACATATAACATTATTACTTAATAAAGAGAATACGACTAATATATATTTATTGCAATGAATAACAGTTTTCACTTCAGTAAATAAAATGTCAATTATATCATATTGAGATTCAGACGATGGTTGATGATGGTAGCTTTCTGGCAGAGGCGAAGGTTCCATAATTTTTTTTCTACACAATAGCATATCTTTCGCTTCCTTTCAAAACTGATTTGAATCTGTACACTAAATTTTTTTTTCTAAAAGTCAGTATGGACTTATTTTTTTTCTTTAGTATCGATCCCTGCTATTTTAAATATAAAGTTTCCAATAAAAGTTCGAGTACTAAAAAGCTATTTCTAAAACTTGAATTCAACTGTGACTGAACACTTGCATTATACTTTTAATAACTTTTCTAATATACCTTCACATCTTATACACTAAATGTTTACTCAAAAATCCGTTTATCAATGCAAAAAATGAACACTAATAGCAACACTTTGTACAAAGAAGCTTCTGATATTACAGTGGTTAAATTATTAACCACTTTATAAATAATTATTATTTTAAGCTAATATTTATTTTCTATTTTTGTATAAAACTGAAGGGAGTGCCTACATAATGTGCCTTAAGTCAAGGCACACGACTCTGAGCCAATCGGAGCCCATCTCCGGCTTGGAGACTTTGCTCCGATTGTCTCAGAATCGTGTACCTTGACGCAAGGTACATTATGTAGACACTCCTTAAAGAAAATAAGAAACGAACAAAATTTCAAAATATGCCACTATTTAATATCTTAAAACATATGATTTTAAAATAAATTTCCTCACTGTCTTTATGTATTTATTTTTGTTTTTCTTTATATGTTATTGTTTTTTTCTGTTTTTTTTTCTGTATAATTTAATTATATAATAAAATAGAGTTTGGTAATTTTTTCATTGTCTTTATCTATTTGTTTCTGTTTTTCTTTATATATTATTGTTTTTTTCTGTTTATTTTCTACACCCAATGTTCCAATTCGCACAGAAGAAAACAGAATAAAACAGAAAAAATTTTTTTTAAATCGTAACAAATGAGAATAAACAGAAAAAAAAAACAGAAAAAAATAGAACTATTTTCTGTCAGGGTACTTATAGGTTATGGTTATGGAACAAAAAAGGGAGTACACTACTATCGAAAATTGAGTGGTCAATTTTGAGTAAAGTGGTCAAAATTTAAGGTCAAAAACCAATCCATTAGTTTCCAAATTAAAACGTAGGTTAGTTTAACGTTAAATAGATAATAAAAGAAAATCAAGTATTTCGTCTTTTTATAGGTGTCTATCTTCTTGAGTTATAACGAACATTTAATTTTTTTTTTATTTATGAACCACACTTTTTTAGGTTCAGAATAACATATATAATTGAAAAATCAAATAAAAAAAAATTAATTTTTTGACCTATTTTAGGTCTATGACCCCCTTAAACGCGGTAATAGGACAAAAATTATAGACTGTGTAGAAAATAGTAAGTTATGGTTTTGTCTTCAATACATATATTTAAAAGATAATCTTAGAGTGGATGACAATGATTTAGAATTCAAACAATGGCTCTTAAATATTGGCGATCGCAAATTCTTTGTTTTTGTGATTTTGTGATTTTGAAGAAGAGAATGAAGCAATTCAAATTCCAGAAGAATTTTTAATTAACCAAGATATAATTACAGAAATAATTGAATGTCAATGACGAGGAGATTCGCAAGAAAGCAATTTTAGCTCCGAAAAACGTAGATGTACACAATATTAATAATGAAATATTATTAAAAATATAAGGAGATGTCAAAGAGTACATTAGCGTTGATTCATCTATAGATGAATCAAACACCAAATGGCTTACCGTCTCATAAACTGCAATTAAAAGAGGGTGCTATAGTAATTCTTCTTCGAAATATTAATTTGAATGAGGGTCTTTGTAATGATACTCGATTAATAGCACGAAAATTAATGAATTATTATATTAGTGCTGAAATTATAAGCGGTTATAAGACTGGGAATATTGTTTTAATACCACGAACTGACTTGACTTCCTCTACAGACGAAATTCCATTCGAAATGAAAAGACGACAATTTCCATTAAGACTAGGATATGCAATGACAATTAATAAGTCTCAAGGGCAAACTCTTAATAAAGTTGGAGTATACCTTCCAAATCTAGTTTTTAACCGTGGCCAATTATATGTAGCACTTTCAAGAGTAACTTCAAAAAAGAATTTAAAAATTTGCTTGCAGACAATTCAACATTTTATAATGAACGTGAAAAAAGAAAATTAAATAGTATTTATACAAAGAACATTGTTTTTCATGAAATTTTATAATAAAAAATTAAACGTGGCAACAAGTAACAAATGCGTTGTAAATTAAAAAAAATGCGGCATCAATTACAAAATAAAATGCGTTATAAATTGAAATAAATTCGGCAGCATATAAGATATATAATACGTTGTAAAGTAAAAAAAAGTGGCAATGTACAAGATATATAATGCGCTGTAAATTAAAAAAAAAGCGGCAAGAGTTACAAAATAAAATGTGCTGAAAATAAAAAAAAAAAAGCAGCAGAATATAAGATATACAATGCGCGGTAAATTACAAAATAAACGCGGCAGTCGTTACAAAATAAAATGCGCTATAGGTAGAAAAGGCGTCTAAGAAAGGATCTGTTTTGATATTGAATGTCTTACTGAAGAGTCCAAATAAGAGATCTGGGACGAAACGCATTATATCGACGGCTGAGCGGAAGAAGAACGTATCTCAGCACACGGATGAAGAGCGACGCAACTTAGCTTGAGAATGAAGAACGACGTATCTCAGCGGGAGGATGAAGAACAACGTATCTCGGCGAGAGGATGAAGAGCGACGTATTTCATCGTATACTGGCCGTGTACTGGCCGTAAGAGCACCAAGATATGTCGTTCTTCATCCTCGCGCCAAGATACGTCGTTCTTCATCTTCGTGCCGAGATTCGTCGTTCGTCATCCTCACGTCGAGATATGTCGTTCTTCATCCGGGGTATTATTCTGTAAAAATAACACCTGCAAAAACGCGTGTTAAGCGGTTATGCGCATGCGCAGTAAGGAAGAGCGATACTTTTTAATAATTTTGATCGCCTTTCGCTAGCAATAAAAGCTATTAGGCTATCATTGCGCGATAATCAATTGAAAATTACGCCATTTCTGGACTTTTATGCGTTATTATATTCAGCGTTATACATCGTCTAGACAGAATAGCGCTAAAGCAAGACTCGCGCTTTGATTTCGCAATGCAAAACGCTTTCAAAATATTCATGTGCTAGTAAGACATGGATATACGTGTTACGTCCTAAGACGTATTACAGAAAATTAGAATTCTATTTTAAATATTTACTCCTATCAGATACTGACACACAACGACGAGAATTTATACAACGCAGCATTTCGTTCATACGACATCGTGACGTAGCGAGTCACCGGCCTCAAGAAAGACAGCGTGTACATTCTTTAACAAATCAGCATTTCACAATGCTACAATTTAAACGCGTATAAATCGCGACAAAGAATTTCTCAATAAGATGACGTCAAATTATCGTTTAAATCATCTATAACCTGTAACGTTGCACCTTAATTTTCCCTGTACATACGCAACAACATATTTCTTTGAGCCGGATCTGGAGGCTGACGCTCCAATCGTCGCGGAGTCGGTGGGATGCCGACTCCTGTATTGAGAGAGGAAAGTTATTTGGAGAAGGCACTCGTAAATAACACCAGCATATAAGAACACTTTTCATTTATTGATAATTCCTCACAATGTTAACCCGACAATAATCACGTGATTCTAAATTACTTGCTTTAACCGCGCCGACAACAACGGAGATTCCACATGAACTCTAGTGCACGCGCATCGAACGCGGCCTCACAACCGGGGTTTCCGCCCCCGCACTCTAACCCGAGAGCGATCGCCGTGCGCAGCCGATTACCGGCGCTCAGCGGCGATACAAGCTCTTGCACTCGCTATCACACGCACGCTGGCCAACACGAGGCCTGGAGTAACTGTACTCGCCTTTCTGGCAGAGAGTGATGCTCGATGGTGTTGGACTCGCCGCTGCCCCGGCGCCGCTCGTCCTGCCGTCAGCTACGGCTCGCCGCTGACGGAGAGGATGTGCTATGCGCTGAGGGAGGAGACGGCCTCTGCGCTGCTGGAGCTGTTGGACGAGAGGGGCCGGCAGAGCTGGCAGGGCGACGTCAATCCTGTCTCTCTCTCTCTCTCTCTCTCTCTCTCTCTCTTGCTCTCTCTCTCTCTCTTTCTCTCTCTTGTCTGGAGCTGCGTGGCTTCTTGCCGAAAACAATCGCGCGCGCGCGTTAGCTATTCAGCCATGACTCTCGCCGGCCTGCGCCGGCAGGCGCCGAGATTAGACTCCCCGCGGCAATTAGACGCGCTCTCTCGCTTTCTCCAGCGTCGCTCCCCTCTCCGCTGGTACCTCTGCCTGCGTGTGTGTCCATGTGTGTGCGTACTTCACACCTTGCGTCGTTGCCGAATCCTCGTAAACAAAAAAAAGCCCGTGTAAGTGTACACACAAATACTTCGTATGTACACGGGCTTTGGCCAGCGCAAGCAACGAGGAATGCCAGGCGACGAGGGCACCGCTGTTAAGCGTGCTCCTCGTCACAAATCTAATTATTCTGCGTTATATATACGGCAAGGCGCGCCGCGTACGTCAGTCACAGTTACAACCTTAGTACAGAAGAACTGGAGAACTCCGTCGACTCCAGATGACATTCGAGGGAAATTCAAATTAAATCAATTCACAAATTGGTCTATAACCAGAATTCAAAGTATATACGAATTTCAAACATCTACGAATAAATTATACGTGTATTCCTTAAATTGTACATCGAAGGAATTGTATTCATCGACGATATTGGTAACTATACTTTTTCCAATTAAATAAATTTTAAATCCAAATATTATTCGTTTTCTTATTTATTTCGGACTTAACATTGGTTCCGGTACGAATCGAACGATAGGTTCACTAGATTCATATTAAATAACAAGACTGGAATAATGGAAAACAAATAGTATCTGTCCATACTAATAATTTATTTTATTACTAACTATTTCCGAGCTTCTGGCTTTGCAGTAAGAAGTTGGGGGGATCATTGTAGTATGAATCGCCCGAACTTCGGAAGATAAGCATGTACGGCTCGTCCAGACTGTACTAATATATTAATTAACAGATAAATAAAAGAAGAAAATAGACGATGTTATAGAAATAGGGAAAGAAGAAAGGATAACCTAAATACAAATAATCAAACGTAAACGAATATAAAAAAAGATTTCACATAAAGATAAATCACGAAAATATATTTGACAAACAACAAATTAAAGTGAAAAAATAGATACAGGGAAAACATTAAGAATCAAATAAGTAAATAATATCAGTAAGAACAAATAACTAAAATATTAGTGGAAAAATAAACAAATGAATAAATAAATAAAAAGAAATTTAAATAAATAAAAAAAATCCAACACGAATGAGAAAAATGAAATAATAATACAAAATAATAATCATTGAATAGATAATTATTATATTTTACATAAACAAGAAATAAGAATACCAGAAATCAAATTACATGGAAAACATTAAGGATAGAGATATAAAATTGACGAATAAATAAATAAATTGCCAAGTAAATAATACACAAAAAAATATAGTTGAACTAATAATAAAATCATATTTAAACAGAAATATTAATTATAGCATAAGCAAAATAGTAATATGTCATTTCATATCAGAAAAACGCAGAAAACAAGGGAAAAAAAGGGATTATAACCAGACAGACGACACAAAGTGACCCAGATTTAAAAAAGCAAGTAGACGATATAAATAACCAAACGAACGCTTTCGAAGAAAACCCAAGAGTTCTAAGAACACCTCCACGAACGACACAGAAAAATCTCAGTTCTATTTTAAAAAATAAAGAAACAAGAGCCCCACGAAAAATCGCGATAAATTCAGAAAATTCAAATATTAATTCTCCAATACATACATATGCTAACGTGTCACAAAATGTAGAACAAAAAAAAATCGAATTGCCAAACACTGACATTCCATCAACCTCAAAAGTAGAACAATTTAAAACATCAAGTAAGCAAAGTTTAAACGTACAAATAAATTCAATAGAAAACCAATCTAACATATCAAACTCTTTACTTCTACCTAAAACAAAATCAGATTTAGATTCACCTAGAATTATTTCACACCAAAAACACCGAGTAGAGATTCTGCATTTTTCGATAAATCACTCAGTTTAATAGATTTAGGCGATTACATGGACATAGACGGAATACTGCACGAACAAAGTCTTATTTTACCTAAAACAAGTCTACAGGAAACAACACTAATAGAAGCAGAAGTTTTAAACTAACCAAACAATACTATCGAATCGGAAATTAACAGAACCTTAATAGAATCCGAAATAAATATTGCAAATCAGCAACTCAAATTACCACTCAAAGACATATTGGGATTAGTACCAACATTTGACGGAAAAAATATAACAACCGAAGAATATATCGACAAACTTAAAGAAGCAAAAAACATTGTTAACGCAGCTGACGAACGAAACTTAGTACAAATTTAAAAAATGAAGCAGCAGCAGCAGCAGCAACAAGAAAACGAAGAAGCGCCGGAGGCTGCTGCGCTTTCCGAAGATGAAGAGAGCGAAAGCATGATTCGAGTAGTTTCTTCCTTGGACGAAGAAGACGAAAATACAAGGATGCCACATCGGTTACTTGTAACGCTAAACCACTATACAGAACGTCGTCATGCTGTGGAGGCGGTCATTATGAGCAATGACCCCCAGCCGAGTCGAAACACCGAGCGACCACGTGCAGGCACTCTGCACAATTTTTACACCTCCACGGCGAGACGTTCAGAAAGATCATTTCATAATTTGGAGGACGGAAATCGTTTGGTATGGAATAGTTTCGACGAGACTAATCCCCTGGATCGCCGTGTTAATGAATGTAAGTTTTTTTATTCATAATTTTTTTTTGCACTCATTAAAATTTAATAACAAAGCCTACGAAAATACGCGCCGTAAAATAGATAAAATAAAGACGCACGGGTACGAGGTACGTGAAATTTGGGAATGCGAATTCGACCGCCGCATAACCGAAAATCCTCAAATCGCAAATTATGTAAATAATCATCCGCTTATTAGCCAAATTATTTTAAACCCGCGAGATGCATTCTTCGGAGGGCGCACAGAAAATATTAGATCGTATTACAATGTTAGCGAGGGTGAAACAATTAGATATACGGATATTTGCTCGTTATATCCGTATATATGTAAAAGAGGCCGCTTCCCGCTTGGACACCCTGATATATTTGTCGGTAGTCAGTGCGATACGTTGATGGGAGGAAACAATGATAATCTATCGCGAGTAGAAGGATTGATCAAATGCAAAGTGTTGCCGCCTCGCAAATTGTTCCTTTCTCTCCTACCGATAAAAATGCACGGAAAATTACTGTTTGCTCTTTGTCGCTCTTGTTGCGAGGAGATGCGACAAGATGATTGTAATCACGAAGACGATCGCGAGCGTGAATTCTCGGGTACGTGGGTAACCGATGAGTTAAGAAAAGCCATAGAATTGGGTTATCGAGTTACTAAAATACATATAATATGGAACTATAAAATGACGCAGTATGATCAGCAGAGCGATAAAGGCGGGTTGTTCGCCGGCTATGTGAATTCATTTTTGAAACTGAAACAAGAAGCTAGTGGGTGGCCGGCATGGTGCGAGAGCGATAAGGGGATAAAGAGCGTTACGTAAACGAGTATGAGATAGCCGAAGGCATACGACTGGAGGGGGAAAAAATCAAGAAAAACGCTGGGTTGCACGCAGTGGCAAAACTCTGCCTCAATTCTTTTTGGGGGAAATTTGGGCAACGCAGCAATTTAAAGCAGACTGCGATTGTAAAAACGCGCGAGGCCTTACTCAGACTCTTGGTGGCTCCCGATAAAGAAGTGCTCAGTGTATTACCCGTCAACGACGAACTGTTGTATGTACACTGGCAACACATTGCGGAGGCAGTGGAACAGCCCCCTAATACTAATGTAATCATCGCCGCTTAGACTACAGCGCAAGCACGACTAAAATTATATAGTTATCTAGAGAAACTCGACCGCCGTGTATTGTACTATGACACCGACTCCTGTATATTGGTTTATAACGAGCGTGCGAAAAATGAGGAATACAGACCTCATATCGGCTCGCTATTAGGCGACATGACCGACAAACTCGGCCAAAATATATACATTGAAACTTTCTTATCCGGCGGTCCTAAGTTTTACGCTTACAGAGCGACAGATTCGTCTACAGGAGAAAAATATGAATGTTGTAAAATTAAAGGAATAAGGTTGAATTATACTAAAACCTTGAAAATAAATTTTGACAGTATCAATCGGCTGATCGGATCTTTTTTCGACGGCGATCCAAGTAGTATCAAATTAAACTTTAGAGCGATAAGACGAATGCCGGATCATGATGTCGTCACGCGAGACGAAGTTAAGACATGTTGTATCGTTTTGAATAAACGGCGCTATCTTAGTAAAGAATTGTCATTGCCTTTTGGCTATAAGCGTTAAAACATTTTTTATTAATAAAAAATAAGACTTTTGTAAATGTTGTTCTTGTTGTTTGTTGTTATTTCTCTCTCTCTCTCTCACAATGTTCATTTTTAAAAAATAAATTTTTTTTTTATCAAAAATATTTCACGCGCGTGCTGCTGCAACAGCTGATTTGCACGCCCAAAGTATAGGCTTTTTGAAGACGGCAAATATCAGCTCATACGCGCTAGGGATAAAAGCTTGTACACACGCGGGCCGACGCGCGCGCCGCATCAGCTGATACGCGCGCGCGCGCGCAAAGTATTCGCTTTTAAAGCGGCGAATATCAGCTTATACCACGCGGAATACAAGCTTGTACACGCGCGCGGTGCGCGGTGCATATCAGCTGATGAAGCACCGCGCCGCCGCGGGGTCCACGCGCGCCGGGGGTCACTGGTAAGACAGTTGGTTTTTTTCATGCGAAAAAAATGATAAAAGCACGAGCAAATTGGGTTTAGTTGTCAGTCTCGAAAATGGATACGCGCTGGGAACATCCATTTACGTGTTGCGTGTGCGGACCTACCGGATGTGGCAAAACGCAGTTCGTCAAAAAATTTCTCGCAAATTTATCGGCAATCTGTAACGTACGCTTCGATCGCATACTTTTTTATTACGCCGAGTAGCAAGAAGCCTATCGGACGGAGCTGAGACCCGGTGGTGGTGATGATGACGCGCCGCGTATCGAATTTCGGGAAGGTCTGCCTCAAGCGAGCGATTACTCGATAGCGATAAAAAGAAATTACTTATACTCGATGATTTGATACGTGAATCTTCATGCGATGTGATATTAGATTTGTTCACGAAGGGCAGTCATCACAAAAATATTAGCGTTATATTCATAACGCAAAATATTTTTCATAAAGGAAAGTCACAGCGCGATATAAGTCTGAACACAAAATACATCGTACTGTATAAAAACCCGCGTGATCGCGCTCAAATACAGCACTTGGGGCGTCAAGTGTATCCGGAAGATCCAAAATTTCTGCAAGAGGCCTACCTTGATGCCACGCGAACCCTACATACGTATCTTTTTCTCGATTTATCGCACGACTGTGTCGACGAATTTAGATTTCGCTCTTGCTTATTTCCCGATGACAAAAGGCACTACGCTTAAGTACCAAAGAATTCAAAATTTCGATAGTTTAATTATATTTTAAGGTGAAGGAGAGGGGGGTGAAGCAAAAAAAAGGAAATAGATACGTCAGATGCGCGAGCACTCGACACAGTTGAGAGATAACGATGGCAGGAGCAACACGGATGAATTCTAGACGCTGTTTGCCTTGTACTAAACGTTTTCCCAAAAAACAGTTGGCACTATTGGGTGCTCTATCACACTGCGACGGCAAACAGCATTCGGCCATCCTTCGCACGGCTGATAAATCGCTCGTCAAGTGCATATGCGAGCGCGCATTAAACGTTTTACACGGTGTAGTGAAATTGAAAGATTGCGAGAAGAAACAGCTGAATAAGTACAAGCTCGTATTGCGCAGATTAATCAATCGCGTCATCAAGTTGGAAAACTAAAAAACGCGCAATAGTGCAGAAAGGAGGATCTTTTTTGCCAGCTCTTCTAGCGCCCATCGTAGGCGCACTCATATCTAAACTGTTTAGAGGAGGAGGAGGAGGAGGAGGAGGAGGAGGAGGAAAGCAGTGAAAAAAATAATCAGAGAAAGCGGTATAGAACGAACTCGCAAAATGGTAATCGTGCCCGAAGACGCAATCGAACGCGTGCAAGCCGTCGAAGCAACGAAAAATATTGCCCCGAGTGAAGTCTCCAGCGTAAATTCCGTGCAAACTCCCGGTGATAATTTGACCAGATTAGACGCCGAAATGTTCGATATTCTTCACTCGAAGAAAGGGGTTAAGGACATTTACGAAAAATGTCAAAATTACTTACAAGTTTTGCGACGTTATCTTTTTTTCCGTGAAAGCGAACACAACAGCAGCAGCGATGCTCAGCGAGAAATCGACGAAATTGACGAGACACTAGCACCACTCACCGAAGAAGCCATTATCGATGGTGTACCCAAGGCATATCAGCGCAAGGTTCAGCTTTTGTTGCGTCATTGGAAAACAGTAGCACCCGAACGTCTCAAGTGGAGCAATGCCGGAACAGTGAGTATAGATGGCCGCACGGTAGAGCGTTCAAATATTATAGAATTACTGAACGATGTGGTTAGAAGGGCAAAAAATAACGACGAAGAAGCACCAGTTGGACGCATGGAGTTTTCTAAATTTGTTAAAACTTCCGATACTCCGACGAATTTAATAGGCAACAGCGAAGTTTTAAAAATTGGCAGAGTACTCACAGCGCCTTTGAATACGGCCAAACGACGACTGAATAAGGAAGACGCGAATGCAGAGCCCTCTCCCGTGCTTACGAGGAGAAGAAAGGCTGAACAAAGTAAAAAAAAGTGGTTACGATTCCAAATATAAAAACCGCACACACACACACACACACACACACACACACACACACACACACACACACACACACACACACACACACACACACACACACACACACACACACACACACACACACACACACATACACACAGACACACACACACACACACGTACACACGCAAACACGCGCACACACGCACACATACGCACACGCAAACGCATAAAGAGACGATGTACGAGAAACAGTATTACGATCTCTCGCACGAGGCAGGATACGCGGGTGCAAGAAATCTCGTACGCGTAAATAAAAAGAGAGGTAAATCCAATGAAAAGGATAAAATATAC
Organism: Torymus aiolomorphi; assembly: GCA_036365515.1. Lineage (NCBI taxonomy): Eukaryota > Metazoa > Arthropoda > Insecta > Hymenoptera > Torymidae > Torymus > Torymus aiolomorphi. The sequence goes on along the minus strand of CM070873.1, from coordinate 682,283 downwards.
GCAAGGCTTAGTAACCAAGACGCTTACACGCTTCATCATCCTATAAAACGAAAATTTCCGAGACTGCGCTACAACGTCACGAACGTGGACGACCTGTGGGAGTGTGATTTACTACAGTTAACCTCGATAAAAGACTATAACGACGGCTTCTGCTATATTCTCGTTGTTGTGGATGTGCTCAGCAAGTATGCGTGGATCGAACCATTGCGCGACAAAACAGCGCGCAACGTTGCCGGCGCGTTCGAAAAAATTTTAGACAGAGCGAGCCCACGAGTACAGGTGTGTTTACAATCCGATCGTGGCAAAGAATTTGTCGGCTCAGTTTTTCAGAGCCTTCTAAAAAAATATGACATATAATTTAGAGTAGCGCGAAATCCCGATATCAAAGTGGCTGTAGTCGAGAGACTCAACAGAACAATAAGAGAGCGTATGTAGCGCTATTTCTCGCACAAAAATACAAAAAGGTATGTCGACGTAGTACAAAAAGTTATATACGCTTACAACCACACATTGCATAGTGGAACAAAAACGAAACCATCTAAGGTAAATCTGTACAACGCAGCAAAAGCCCGTGAAAATTTGCAAAAGCGTGCTCTTCGACAAAGCGCGGTGCAGAGAAACGGCCGCAAGAGGGCCCACCAAGCGATACCTAAAGCCAAGGTAAGCGACTTCATTCGAATCAGTCGGACTAAAAATACCTTCGAGCGCGGTTATGAAAAAAATTTCAGCGAGGAAGTGTTCAAGATAAAAAGGGTGTCACAACGACATAATATCTTCACGTACGTTCTCGAAGACTTAAAGGGTGAAATTATCGACGGATTCTTTTACACGGAAGAACTTGTATTGGTTGGCCGAGAACGCATCACAAACCATCAAACATTTAAAGTGGAGCGCATAGTTCGTACGTGTGGACGAGGAGCAAATAAGCAACTACTAGTCAAGTGGTTAGGATACCCTGACAGATTCAACTCTTGGATAAAGGAGAGCGATCTCGATAGAATCTGAAAAAAAATGGAGAACCAAGATGAATTTTACATGGTGTTACCGAGTAACAGCAGTATGATGTATTTCAGCGATAATACAACAACTTTCTTAACCACGCATTTACAGCGCGAGATTAGGCTGCACGGTGAATGGCTTGTAGGTCTAGCTGAAATTTACGTGCCTTGTACTATAAACCACGTACAAAATACTGAAGCTTCTTATTCGTTTTGTTCCTACGACAGGGGTAAGGTAGTACGCAAAGACGTTTGCCACTTTCCCGACGGTAATTATAAAACAATAGAACAACTAGCTACCGAGATATTGTGAAGAGTTTCACGTGACGGAATTCAATGATAAAATTTGTCGTATTTTTGGTATTGAAAATTTCGTGACCAAAGGAATGTTCACGACCGTCAACGAGGGCATCAGAGTCATTGAGGGTGTTAGACCTGCTTCATTGTCTCGCGCTATCCCTGATCAAATGTACGTTTACACGGACATTTGCGAACCATACACAGTCGGCGACACTCAAGCATCTCTTCTACGTATAGTTTCAGTCACAGATCCAAATTACAAATTTGGTTGTAACTACATGCAGCATTTTGCTCCGATACATTACATACCGTTACTTTATCATATTTTCCAGAATATAGTTATAGATATAAGAGATCAGCACGGCCATTCTATACCATTCGGGTATGGTACGTTGACGGTTACGCTACATTTCAAACGCAACCGCTAAAAATTTATAGCCAATATGAGTTACTACATTCAGTGCTACGACGACGAGCAAGTCGGGGGTGGTGGTGTTAGGAGAGTTTTCGCTAGCTCTACTTATCAAAGAGGCCGAGGAGTGAGAGCATGGTTAGGCGGCCTGTTTCGAAAAATGCTGCCTTACATCTCCAGTGGAGTTAAAGCTGTAGGAAAAGAAACCATACGAGCGGGGTTAAATATTTTCGACGACGTGGAGAATAACGGTGTCAATTTCAAAGAAGCAGTGATGGTCAGAGCCAAAGAATCTAGAAAAAACTTGAAGAGAAAAGCAGCCGAAAAAATATCTGAGATGATGAAAGGCTCGGGTTATAACACGCCTGCTCACAGACGAAAACGTCAGTTGAGGAAGACAAGCGGATTAGTTCGCATCACCGAGAAAAAGAAGAAGAAGAAGAAGAAGAAGGGACGAACAACTACGAGAAAAGGCGGCAGAGTCAACAAGAAGAGGAAGAAGCCCACTTTTAGAAATATTAATCACATCTTCGGCCCGAAATAGAAAAAATGGCGTTCTTACATTCACACTCGACAGAATGTATGTCCAGTGAGTTAGACATTTTTTCTCTACTTGCGACTCAAACGTCCATAGCGAGTAGCAGTTTCTTACACTACAAGCCCGTGTCATCGCTCAGCGACGAAGGAGATGCTCCCATAGAGTTTGTGGTGCCGAATGGTAGTGAACATTACATAGACCTTGCGCACACGATGCTTTATATTCAAGCAACGGTTCAACCAATAGAAGGCGAAGCGGAAAACGCCAAAGTCGGGCCAGTTAACAATTTTCTTCATTCGCTATTTAATCAAGTCAACGTTTTTTTTTAATCAAAAGCTCGTTTCACCTCCCAACAACGCCTACCCCTATAGAGCTTATATTGAATCGTTGTTGAATTATTCTCCGGCTGCTAAAGAATCGCATTTAACTACAGCACTTTGGTACGATGATGCGTTTGACAACTTTGAAGCGGATCTGAATATTCCTATAGAAAATGCTACGGCTAACAAAGGTGCCCTATATCGTCAACATTACATACTTGGAGGGAAAACCGTCGATATGATTGGTCATTTGCATTGCGACGTATTTAATCAAGATAAAATGCTTATCAACGGAGTGGAGATGAGAGTACGCCTCGTACGAAGCAAAGATGCATTTTGCTTGATGGATGTGTCGGATCATGGTAAATTTCGTGTCAAAATCAAAGACGCCAGTCTCATCATACGCAGAGTAAAGATAAGTCCCGGTATTTTACTTGGGCACGCCAATGCCTTAGCTAAAGCTACAGTCAAGTATCCGATTACACGTGTTGAAGTTGTCTTTCACGCTTCACACTGGAATTCTCGGGGACACTCTTGACAACGTCATCCTCGGGCAGCTGCCTAAAAGAATAATTATAGGTTTCGTCGACAACAAAGCGTTTAATGGAAATCGTAAATTCAATCCGTTCAATTTTCAACACTTTTCGATAAATTATCTTTCTTTGTACGTCGACGGAGTGCAAATTCCAAGCAAACCGTTACAACCTCGCTTTACCGGCAACAGTGGTCTCTACATAGATGCTTATCATACGCTGTTTTCGGGTACAGGTATACATTTTCTCAACGAAGGCAACGGCATCAATCGTCACAATTACGCGCGAGGAAATTTTCTGACAGCCTTTGATCTAACACCAGATTTATCAGCTCATTGTGCTACGCACTGGAACCTCGTACGGTCGGGTAGCGTGGGCGTGGAAGTGCGATTCGAGGGCGCTCTCACTAGTACCATAAATTGCATCATTTACGCAGAATACTATAATGTGCTGGAAGCCGATTTGAGCAGGCAAATCCTATCGGATTTTAGCGCGAAATATAAGAAGAAGGAGAAACAAGAGTAGTGGGGATAAGCGTATATCAGAAATGAAACGCCTACGCGTGAGGATCAGTTGTCATTCGCTCTTTTTCATAGCGATACACTCTCGCGCTCGCTCCTTAAATCATGGATTTCGTTGTCGACATACAAGGTTTTCGCGACGTTAACCGAAATTTTTTGGCAAAGGAAGTGGCTGTGATCGCATTGCAAGAGCTCATAGATGGTTATTGGATAGTAGGTCCACCTTGTAATTTTTTGCATTTGCCACCAGACATAAAGAGGACAAATAGCTATTGCACAGTTCACGTACACGGAATACAGTGGTTCGAAGGTGACGTATCATTGCGACGCTTGCGCCATCATCTCTACAAAGTTGTCAAGAAGGCGAGAAATATCTACGTGCGCGGGGATCAAAAACGAAGATATCTCGAGAACGTGCTTGGACGTTGCGTTATAGATCTCGCAGAGTGGAGGTCACCATCGTTTAGTAAATTAGAAGGACTGTTTCCGAATTCCTTAGTGTGTGCAGGTCATATCGAAAAACATATAGAAAATAAGAAAGACTTTTGTGCACTTTTTAAAGGAAACCTGCTAAGAAAATGGATGTACAGTATACTTCCAGAAGAGTGGCGCGAAGTAAATGAAACCATACAAAGCGAAAGATTTTACGCAGCTCTTTGCAAGTATCGTAACGAACGCAGAAAGTCTTTTCACTTTGGGGAACCAGCAGGAGTAGATGCAACCGACGGAGACGATGAAGACAGCACCACGCACGCGGTAAAAGCAAACGACAACGACGACGACGACGACGACGACTGTAACATCGGATTCACTGAGAACGTTCCCAGCGAGAAGTCTGTAAATACAAATGTATTCACGGAGAATCAATTACAAGATGAACACAAGGACAATAATGCATGCGATACGTGCGCTAAGGGCGAATACAATAGGTGTGTATGCTACAGATCACATTCCAAAAATTTTAAGTCCGCCTGTGGCTATTGTGACCAATCTAGATACAGCAAATAAACCAGGATCGCATTGGGTTGCCATTTACATAGACAAAAATGGGTACGGAGTATATTTCGACAGTTACGGGCTCACTCCCACCTCACCACACCATCTTGATCGCCTACGAAGAAACTGGAACAAGAAACTATTACAAAGTTTTGATTCAAAAGTGTGCGGTGAATATTGCAATATGTTTTTGCACCATATGTGTAGTGGTAGTTCTTTGCGCGCGTTTTGGCGGATCTTTTCATACAATAAATACAAAAACGATAACATAGCTACTAAATTTTATAAAGTTATTTCACAAAAGCGAGCCAGAAAGGCGAATCCTTACAGAAATCGTTTTCTTCCAAGAGAAACTTCATTGGGAACTGGGCAGAGTAATCAAACATGTAACGCAAAATTATAAATTTTTTTTTGTAATCATAGATGTAAGAGTAAAATATGTATACTTTTGTAAGTTCTTCGTAAAATAAAAATTGTATTTGTAACAAATTTACAGTGTTAGACTCTTTTTTCACATCCTTACCTACCTGATTCCTCTGCATCCTTTCAAGAAATTATCACGTTAATATTATAACAGTATCTCTATTTTGCTCATTTTCATATCATATGTTCACATCGGCTGTGATTGTAACTGAAATTTTTATCGCGTAATACAAAGCCAAAAGTAAGGTTAGGTTACATATAAGAATTTATTTTGTCATCATCTTTATCTCGTATTCGTTACTGATTAAGCTCACGTCATTTCAACGTACTTTTTTATCGCGAATACGAAACGGAAAGTGAGGTTATGTTACATTCATCGATTTCTTTCTCGGAAACCATTATTTTTATCTCGTCTTCGTTACTCTCTAAGCGCACGTCATTCCAACGTACTTTTTTATCGCGAATTCGAAACGGAAAGTGAGGTTATGTTACACTCATCGATTTCTTTCTCGAAAACCGTTATTTTTATCGCGTATTCATTACTCTCTAAGCTCACGTCAGTCCAACGTACTTTTTTATCGCGAATACGAAACTGGTAGTAAGGTTATGTTACATTCATCGCTTTCATCTTGTTGAATTCTTTATATTACAACGTCATCACTCCGTTCGCTGATTGGATGAGGGAAGTGGGATGTAACAGACTCATCGGCCAATGGGAAAACAGAACATGGTAGGGACATACATGTAAAAGCTGGAGCCCGACATGCTTGCCTTCAGTCACGAGTATCCATTCCATTTGAGAGTACGCTCCCGCGTGGATATTCCAGTATCCGTTCAATCTCTAAGTATACTCTTGCTTTAAAATAGACAAAAACGAAGCATCAGCAGTGCTTCCTGCACCACCAGCAGCATCAGTAGCAGATTCAGTAGCAGCTTCAGTAGCAGTAACTCCATCACCACTACCTCCGCCATCAGCTGCACCATTACTACCTCCACCAGCAGCAGTAGCAGTAACATCGCGAGTTAATAAAAACATGGATCGGCCAAATCTCTTCCTGTCTACAACCTACGCTATCAATAAGTCAAATTCCAAAAGAGTCATTGTTGGATTGGAACACCACACAGGATTTTACAGAGCTGTGGTGAAACTCTGTAGTACAGGGTCTCCTGCAAAGTACGTCACTCTAAAAAAAAACAGTTGGGAACTGATCAGCGACCAAATGGACGCGATGATGGGGTATGTGCTAGATTCATTCACCTTCTACAAAGACTTCGGTAAGCCTTCAAAAATATTTCTTCCAAACCACGACATCAATTTTACAACGGCGTACGGAGTGAGGTCCATCCTTATGGACGAGAGACCTAGTGTACCGACACCGAAGCTCGTCAGAGGAGACTTCCCCGAAGGGCAACCAATAGACGAGGGGACGCAGTTTCCAGACAGTTGTTCACAGTTCAAGACACCACAGAAGAAAAGAAAATACGAAAGTCCACCCGGGATCGTCATGCAGCAGGCATCTTTGAACGGCCGACGAGAAGTGCGCGAATGTATCGATGAGTGGCTAAAACATTTAGAAGAAAGTGCCTGATTTATAAATCGCGGTATCGATAACGTAATTGAGTTTTTAAAAGTTGAGTTAAAGAGAGAAAGCACTGAAAAAGCGAAAAATATTTTGAAAGACACTGCTGCGTCAAATGCAAACAATATTGTGCATTGCGTAAAAATGAAATTAATAATAGAGCAAAGTTGCACATGGAATTCGGTAATATGAATAAAGATTTGTACGACATTTTTCTTATGGAATTTTATGCATTTGGCTTATCCAACTTGGCTCATGATATGTACGATTATATGTTCACAAATTAATTTGAATATTATTCGAAAGCTTAAAGAATATATATTCAATATTTAATTAGAAACCAACAATCTTTTTATTTTTTACCTTCTATCCTATCCACCAAACCTTTCTTATAAAATTCATATATCATAGATATACTCTGCATACTCCATTTTGGCGCCACCAGTTCCTACGCATGGTCTCTACACCACATGATGCAAAGTATAGTATATTCATTCATAATGCGATGAGCGAAACGAGAGGTATCATTTTTATATTAAACGCCAAACAAGCAAGAAGTATGGGGCCACCGCAAAGCAAGAACGCTACGAAAAATTACACCGGCGATAAAAAGAAGCAGCCGCTTATACAGCCATCATCATCATCATCATCATCATCATCAAAATCGTCATCGCACAATAGCTTCTCCAAGAATACCTTCTCGTTTCCAGAGAAACAAGCGTACAAAAGATTTTAATAATCGTTTACTGTTAATTTTTTATCAAAACGGTCCTTTTCAGGACCACAATATAATATCACGTAAAAACATACTATTCGATATCTTAATTTTGTATCTTGAGTCTAATGCCCAATTGTCTACCAGGAAAGGTTTAAATAAATGGACACCATTTATTTTTAACCGACGTTTCGGACACTTCTTTCGTGTCCCTGTTCAGGTGCTATATTTAACAAAAACCATTTACATAATAAATATATACAGTATGTTGAACTTACAAATTTTAACACAACAAAACGTAGTTTTTACAATTCCAATTCAAAATAATTATTAAAACCTAGTCACTTAAAAATTAATAAATCACAATTCGCAACTGTAAACAAATTATGTATAACAAAGTACACTTACATTACGTCAAGCTGTAATAATAACGGGCGACTGTCCGTTTCGTCAATGTTTAAATTTTCGGCAAATGGTCTATATATACTAATCTACTGTAATTGTGTGTGTATATTTTGTGTGTATAAAAGTATATAAAACGATGTGAGACAAGTGGGTATAGCGTTGAACGATTCGGAGCCGAGGCGAGGTATCAGGGGAGCACGTCATAGTGTAAGTCATCCTAATGACACGGTACTCAAAACATACACGAATATTGTGGTAGATATTATATTCTCATCCAACGTGCTCTTCTAATATACCCGTTCGGCTTTACAAAGTTTTAATACATAGTAAGAGTTATATTAAGCTAAATTTCGCAGTTATTAATTAATATATTATATTCTTTCGCTAGTTTATTCATTTCAAATTGTTTGTTTATATAATCTTTTTGTTGATGAATGAAGAATGCTTCTGAAAAAAGTCTTTTTCCGTTATTAATTTCTGTATCTAATATTTTAATATTGTCAAAATCTATTGTATGCTTGTTATTTTCAGTGTGCGCAAATAAGGAAGATTTATCATCTTTACCAAGATATTTTTTTCTATGCTCTTTTATTCGTACATTTAATCTTCTACCTGTTTGTCCCACATACGTTGCTTCGCAATTTTTACAATTGATTTTATACACCACATTGTTTTTATTATATTTTTCTTCTTTATCTTTTCCTAATACTATTACATTATTTAGTTTATTTATGGTACTAAACACAACATTAATATTAAGTTTTTTAAAAAAATTTTTCGTAAAACATTCTAACTCATTAACAAACGGTAAACATATAATCCCATCGTAGGTTTTTTGTTGTTTGGAGCTGTTATCTGAACTTTGTAGCATTTTTAAGCGTTTCTTTATGTGAAAATCAACTAAGTTATGTGGATAATTGTTGTTTTTTAAAACATATTTGATAAATTCTGTATTTTCTTTGTGAAATCTATTGTGCGATAATTTTATTGCTCTATCAAAGAGACAGTATATGATAGCTATTTTGTTACTTGTCGGGTGATGCGAATTAAAATTGAGATATCTTCCTGAAAAGGTAGGTTTTCCATACCAATTAGTTATTATATTACTTTCATCGTTTATTATAATTTTTATGTCCAAAAAACTGATACTATTATTTTCAGAATGTTCAACAGTGAATTGTAAGTTTGTGTCATAAGAGTTGAAAATTTGTAACGTATCGCGTATATTATTTTTCGGTATACAAATAACAATATCATCCACATAACGATAATAAAATAGCGGTTTTTCTTGAAGTTTATTGATACATGAGTTTTCTAAATCTTCCATAACTATGTTAGATAATATCGGGCTTAACGGATTTCCCATAGCGGATCCGAATGTTTGTCTATAAAAATTGCCATTAAATTGAAAATAATTATTGTTTAGGATGAATTTAATTACTTTAAGAAATTCGGTACAGGTCATATTTATTCTATTGTGTATTTAAATACACAATATTAATAATATAAGGTGGCATTAATGTCACCTTCTTTCTATCGCTTCGTATACTAGGAATTCAGGAACATTTGTATAAAGACTTACGACATCAAAACTCACTATTTCATAATTATATGGTATTTTGATATTTTCAAGTTTTTCTTTTAGCTTTAAACTATTATCTATATGTGATGCCGGGGGTTTTAAATTATTTTGTAGGAATTGAGCAAAAAACTTTGAAACGTAGTAAGTAGGAGAGTTCACTGTGGATATTATGAGTCTGACTGGAAAATCTGCTTTATGTATTTTAATAAGACCATATGCTTTTGATATACTGAATTTTTGAAGGACCGGGAGTAGTTGTTTTTAGTACCACTAAAATCCATTTTATTGAGCTATTTCACTATATCATATGTTTTCCTTTCTAGGCTTGATAAAGGGTTTGATTTTATTTTTTCATAATATTTTTGATCGTTAAATAACATATCGGTTTTTTCTACGTAATATGATTTTTTAATTATCACTGTAGCAAATGCTTATCAGAAGTGCTTCGAGGGTTGGAAAAAGCGTTGGCACAAGTGTATTATATCTGAAGGGGATTACTTTCAAGGGGGCAATATGAATATTGATGAACGAATAAATATTTTTTGATAAAAAAATATTACTTTTTGAACACACCAGGAATAACGGAGTTACTTAGACGTGCGACGTAAGCAAGACTTTTATTTCAAAAATTCTTAACCTCTACAACTCGACTCCCTTCTATGCGCGGACCTCGCGGCCGGGCTACATGAATATAATAATTCTTTAAATAATAGTCATGCTTATTGTTGCATGTCTACGTGACTCCCTTATATGCGTTGAACTCATATTCCCCGCCTACTTGAGTTTAAAAATTCTTTAAATAATCTTTTTGCTTATTTTTTCATGTCTACATGACTCCCTTATATGCGTGGACCTCATATCCCCAGCCTACTTGGGTTTAAAAAATTTTTAAATTATCGTTTGGCTTATTTATCCACGTCTACATGGGGGGGGGGGGTCCAAGTTTAGACGACTCACTTGAAAACTGAAGTCAACTATAGACGTGCTCGGTTTCGATATAAGCTACTGCAGATTGTGCAAAATTTCGAAATTCTAAAAGACGAAAATTATATTTTCGAATCTAACAATTCACCTACTCTCCAAAACATCGAATTTCATCAATACGATCTCAAAGCAAAGATAACTTGATTTTAATGATTTCTTTCGAAATATGCTTATTGTATTCCTATTAAAATTCTATTAATGAAATTCGATGTTTTGGACAGTACGTGAATTGTTACATTCGAGAATATGATTTTCGTAATTTAGAATTTCGAAATTTTGCACAATCTGCAGTAGCTTATATCGAAACCGAGCACGTCTATAGTTGACTTCAATTTTCAAGTGAGTCATCTAAACTTTGGACCCCCTCCCCCTCCCGTCTACATAACTTCCTTATACAGCGTGTCCAAAAAGTCTGGAAACACCCAAATAATTTCTCAGCTGAATTACTATTGGAAAATGTTAAGGTCGCCTTTGTAGTAATTTTTTACGAGGAATCCAATGGTGACCTTGGATTCGACCTTGGACCTCATTTTTGAGGTTATTTCAAGGTCAACCTCATTTTTTTAAATGGTAACCCCTATTTTTTATAGCGGAATCTGAAAGAGCGGAAAATTTTACGTCCGGATATGTATTAAGGTATGAGGTTGAGGTTGCCCCCAGAGGTCAAATTGAGGTCAAAGTATGATTTCTTAAAAATTTCGCGAGTTCAGTGGTAAAACAAAACAAACAAAAGTAAGGTTTGGTAAGTTCGAACGAAGACTTGAAGGTGACCTCTGATTCGACCTTGAACCTCATTTTGAGCCTCATTTTTGAGGTTATTTCGAGGTCAACCTCATTTTTTTAAATGGTAACCCCTATTTTTTAGCGGAATCGGAAAGAGTGTGAAACTTTACGTCCAAACATGTACTCAGAACATAGTTCAAGAAGGACCTTGACGTTCATTTGAAGGTCATTTAAACTTAATGACGGTCTGATCTTGTGTAAACTTTTTAATTTTTTTAAACAGTCTAACATCTTATTTCAAGTGCTCGAATTATTTTCCATCCACTTTTTGATAGTAACCTAATCGATGATCGAAAACACCAACAGTATTTTTGATCATTTCAGTAGGAATGAGAGCTGATTCATTGTAAAATTTTTTGAAGCGTTTAAATATTGAACATTGTTACTTGTTATTTTTCGTATGGTTAGAGTGACAATAAACTATTATTCATTCCATAACCATCACAGAAAAGGGTTGGTCATCTTTCAAACATATTTTTTGAAAATTAAAAGTTCTTTTTATTTTCAACTCAAAAAGTATTTTTGGATAAGGTCTACTACGAAGAGTAATAAAAATGAACAAACTCACTGATAGAGAAAGAATAACGATTCTCATGATGAGAGGTTGGGGACACATGCAGCGATCTTATAGGGCCGTAAGAGATATTTTTAATGCTTCATTTAGGGTTGGTGGAACTCCACTATCATTTTCAACAGTTCAAAAAACTGTTAGAAGGTTTGGAAATACCGGCACTATCAGCGATTTACCTCGATCAGGCAGACCAATGTCAGCAGGTAACGAAGAGAAATCTTTAGATGTTGTGTTAACATTCACCGAAGATCCGCATACTTCCGTTCGTAGAGCTGCTCAAGTGCACGAAATAAGTAAATCATCTATTCATAACATACTAAAGAGAGAAGTTCCATCCATTTAAAGTAACGCTAATACACAAGTTAAATGAAGATGATTTCGATCGTCGCGTTGAATTCTGTGATGATATGATGGCACGCATCGTACAAAATCCAAATTTTCCATCAAATATAGTCTTCTGAGATGAAGCTACATTTCAACTTGACTCAAGCGTAAATAGGCATAACTGTAGATATTGGGCAGTTGAAAACCCTCATTGGGCAAGAGAAGCCAAGTCACAATATCCACAAAAATTAAATGTCTGGGCTGGAATATTAAATAATAGGATTATAGGACCATTTTTTATTGATGGCAATTTAAATGCAGGAAAGTATGAAACTATGTTGCGGAATCAAATTGTTCCTGCTATAAGAGAAATAGCTGGAGAGGACTTTAATAACACATGGTATCAACAGGACGGTGCAGCAGCTCATTATGCACGAAACGTTCGCACATACTTAGATACAGTATTCATTAATCGATGGATAGGACGAAGAGGTGCAATTGAATGGCCAGCTAGGTCCCCCGATTTAACGCCTCTAGATTATTTCTATTGGGGTTATCTGAAGGATCGTGTATTCAAAACAAAACCCTTAAACTTAGATGAATTACGTGAAAGGATCATTGATGAATCAGCTCTCATTCCTACTGAAATGATTGAAAATGCTGTTGGTGCTTTCTATCATCGATTAGGTCGTTACTGTCAAGAAATGAATGGAGAACAGTTCGAGCACTTGAAATAAGATGTTATACTGTTTAAAAAAATCAAATGTGAGAGGCAAGGGGACTCACGTAAATCAAGCGCCCCATCGTGAGAGGCAAGGGGACTCACGTAAATCAAGCACCCCATCGTGAGAGGCAAGGGGACTCACGTAAATCAAGCACCCCATCGTGAGAGGCAAGGGGACTCACGTAAATCAAGCACCCCATCGTGAGAGGCAAGGGGACTCACGTAAATCAAGGACCCCAAAGGGAACAGATTTTACTACGTCCACGTCGTTGTTCCTGGGTAACGCTAAATGTAAAAAAATTGAACTTGACATGACTTTTAAGGACAATGTCAAGGTCACCATTAGATTTCTCGTTGAAAACTACTAAAGAATTAACCTCGCTCAGTGTGATAAAAAGTTTACACAAGATCAGACCGTCATTAAGTTTAAATGACCTTCAAATGAACGTCAAGGTCCTTCTTGAACTATGTTCTGAGTACATGTTTGGACGTAAAGTTTCACACTCTTTCCGATTCCGCTAAAAAAATAGGGGTTACCATTTAAAAAATGAGGTTGACCTCGAAATAACCTCAAAAATGAGGCTCAAAATGAGGTTCAAGGTCGAATCAGAGGTCACCTTCAAGTCTTCGTTCGAACTTACCAAACCTTACCTTTGTTTGTTTTGTTTTACCACTGAACTCGCGAAATTTTTAAGAAATCATACTTTGACCTCAATTTGACCTCTGGGGGTAACCTCAACCTCATACCTTAATACGTATCCGGACGTAAAATTTTCCGCTCTTTCAGATTCCGCTATAAAAAATAGGGGTTACCATTTAAAAAAATGAGGTTGACCTTGAAATAACCTCAAAAATGAGGTCCCAGGTCGAATCCAAGGTCACCATTGGATTCCTCGTAAAAAATTACTACAAAGGCGACCTTAACATTTTCCAATAGTAATTCAGCTGAGAAATTATTTGGGTGTTTCCAGACTTTTTGGACACGCTGTATGCGTGAACCTCATATCCCCCGCCTACTTGGGTTTAAAAATTATTTAAGTAATCTTTTTACTTATTTTTTCATATCTACATGACTCCGTTATATGCGTAAACCTCATACTCCCTGCTTACTTGAGTTTAAAAAGTATTTAAATTATCGTTTGGCTTATTTCTTCATGTCTACATGACTTCCTTATATACGTGGACCTCACATCCCCCGCCTACTTGGGTTTAAAAATTATTTAAGTAATCTTTTTACTTATTTTTTCATATCTACATGACTCCCTTATATGCGTGGACCTTATTTCCCACAACGTCTATTAAGCTAGCAGATCACTTTTATGATCCGGGCTTATAAATAATACCACAATTTTCTGCTAATTTTCTGCGAATTTTCTACGCCCAGCCGGATTTTTCTGCTCCAGCCGTTTCCGAGAAACATGCGATCTGCTAGATTAATATTAAGCTAGTAGACCATTTTCGGGTATCTTGGCGAGTTTTTCCCTTAGCCAATTCGGAGAAGAGGTATGTTTTGGTGCTAATTTTCTGCTGCAAGATGCCCGGAGCCAAAAGTCCCAAAATCCTTCATAGGTCCCAGAACTGGACATAGATCCAGATTGATATTAAGCTAGCAGACCATTTTCGGATATCTTGGCGAGTTTTTGCCTTAGCCAATTCGAATAGACGTCATGTTTCGGTGCTAATTTTCTCCTGCAAGACGCTCGGAGCCAAAAGTCCCAAAATCCTACATAGATCCCAGAACTGGACATAGACCCAGATTGATACTAAGCTAGCAGACCATTTTTGGGTATCTTGGTGAGTTTTTGCCTTAGCCAATTCGGAGAGGAGGCATATTTTGGTGCTAATTTTCTGCTGCAAGATACTCGCAGCCAAAAGTCCCAAAATCCTTCGTAGGTCCCAGAACTGGACATAGATCCAGATTGATACTAAGCTAGCAGACCATTTTTGGGTATCTTGGTGAGTTTTTGCCTTAGCCAATTCGGAGAGGAGGCATATTTTAGTGCTAATTTTTTGCTAATTTTCTACGCTCACCTAGATTTTTCTGCTCCAGCCGATTCCTAGAAACATGCGATCTGCTAGCTTAACATTAAGCTAGCAGACCATTTGTCGGTATCGTGACGAGTTTTTGCCTTAGCCAATTTGGGAAGGACGCATATTTTGGTGCTAATTTTCTGCTGCAAGACGCTCGGAGTCAAAAGTCCCAGAATCTTTCGTAGGTCCCAAAGCTGGACATAGACCAGGATTAATATTAAGCTAGCAGACCATTATCGGGTATCTTGCGAGTGTTTGCAATAGCGAACTCGGAGAGACGACATATTTTGGTGCTACTTTTCTGCTGTAAGATGGTCGGAGCCAAAAATCCCAAAATCCTTCGGGGGCCAAGAATTGATGAAGCTGAAGTTACCCGCCACACATTCTATCCGTCGGAAGACCCGTCCTGAAATAGTGGGGCAAAATGAGATACGTAAAAATTTCGCATTAAATATTGTTTACAAGCAAGCGAGTCACATATAAGTGATGACAACCCATAGTAGCAATGATAAATGTATAAATTAGTGTCAAAAAATTTTTGGTGCTAATTATTTAAATAAACAATTAAGCAGCTTACTTGCATAAAAAGCAAGGATATCCGCAGTTTTTCGAATTTTGGAGCTGTAACTCCGTTTCAAATTATGACCAGCTAACAAAACTGCTAGAGAATGTTCTTCTGATATAGAAGAACACATCGGCGTAGCAAAATTTGCGGCCGCAATTATTAAAATGAACAATTAAACATCTTACTAGCATAAAAGCAAGGATAATCGCGGTTTTTCGAGTTTTGGTGACTGAACTCCATTTGAAATTATGACAGGATAGCAAAACTGCGGAAAAATGTTCTTCTGATGTAGACGAACACATTCGCGTAGGAAAATTATCGGCACCAATTATATAAATAAACAATAAAGCATCTTACTTGCATAAAAACCAAGGATATCCGCGGTTTTTCGAGTTTTTTGGAGCTGTAATTCCGTTCCAAATTATGAGAGGATAACGAAACTGGGCCAAAACGTTCTTCTGATGTAGACGAACACCTCCGCGAGGAGAATTAGCGGCACCAATATTTAAATAAACAATTAAGCAACTTACTTACATAAAAAGCAGCGATATCCGCGGCTTTTCTAATTTCGGAGCTGTAACCCCGTTTCAAATTATGACCGGCTAATGAAACTGTGGAAGAATGTTCTTCTGATGTAGACGAACACATCCGCGTAGCATGATTGGCGGCACCAATTATTTAAATAAACAATTAAGCATCTTACTTGCATAAAAGGCAAGGATATCCGCGGCTTTGCAAATTTTGGAACTGTAACTCCGTTTCAAATGATGAGCGGCCAACGAAACTGCTGGAGAATGTTCTTCTGATGTAGAAGAACACATCGGCGTAGCAAAAATTGCGGCACCAATTATTTAAATAAACAATTAAGCATCTTACTTGCATAAAAGGCAAGGATATCGGCGGCTTTGCGAATTTTGGAACTGTAACTCCATTTCAAATCATGATAGGATAACAAAACTGAGGGAAAACGTTCTTCTGATCTACACAAACACCTCCGTGTAGGAGAATCAGCCTCACCAATTATTTAAATTAACAATTAAGCCGCTTACTTACATAAAAAGCAGGAATATCCGCGACTTTTCGAATTTCGGAGCTGTAACTCCGTTTCAATTTATGACCGGCTGATGAAACTACAGGAGAATGTTCTTCTGATGTAGGAGAACACATCGGCGTAGCAAAATGTGCGGCAACAATTATTTAAATAAACAATGAAGCATCTTACTTGCATAAAAAGCAAGGATATCCGCTGTTTTTCGAATTTTGGAACTGTAACTCCGTTTCAAATTATGACCAGCTAACAAAATTGCTAGAGAATGTTCTTCTGATAAAGAGGAACACATCGGCGTTGGAGAATTAGCGGCACCAATTATTTAAATAAACAATTAAACATCATACTAGTATAAAAAGCAAGGATATTCGCGGTTTTTCGAGTTTTGGTGACTGAACTCCATTTGAAATTATGACAGGATAGCAAAACTCCGCCAAAACGTTCTTCTGATGTAGACGAACACCTCCGCGAGGAGAATTAGCGGCACCAATTATTTAAGGTAATGTGTACTTACCGACAAATTTTAGAATGTATATTTCTTTTGCAAATAATAATAGAATTACTAACAAAAAAAATTGAGTATAGTATTTACATATACGGAGCGCCTGAAAGAGCTGTTTTTCCAAAAATTTACTCAGAATTTATTTAATTTAATAAAAGCCGCAATGCCGATAAGTAGGGATCTGTATACTTCGAATTTTGCCAGTTTTAAAAAGTGTTTATCTCATCGAAATGCTGATAGAATCGCACAAAAAAAAATCTGAGCATAGTATTTACATACACGGAGCGCCTGAAAGAATTGCTTTTCCAAATAAACGTTCGAATGTTTATTAATTAAATAATGAAATTGGGTTGATTTTGAGGTTCACACCGCCTTAAATGAAAAATTAAGCAGCTAACTTACATAAAAAGCAGGGATATCCGCGGCTTTTCGAATTTCGGAGCTGTAACCCCGTTTCAAATTATGACCGGCTAACGAAACTGCGGGAGAATGTTCTTCTGATGTAGACGAACACATCCGCGTAGGATAATTGGCGGCTCCAATTATTTAAATAAACTATTAAGCATCTTACTTGCATAAAAGGCAAGGATATCCGCGGCTTTGCAAATTTTGGAACTGTAACTCCGTTTCAAATTATGAGCGGCTAACGAAAGTACTGGAGAATGTTCTTCTGATGTACAAGAACACATCGGCGTAGCATAATTTGCGGCACAAATTATTTAAATAAACTATTAAGCATCTAACTTGCATAAAAGGATATCGGCGGCTTTGCGAATTTTGGAACTGTAACTCCATTTCAAATTATGATAGGATAACGAAACTGAGGGAAAACGTTCTTCTGATCTACGCAAATACCTCCGTGTAGGAGAATCAGCCTCACCAATTATTTAAATAAACAATTAAGCCGCTTACTTGCATAAAAGGCAAGGATATCCGCGGCTTTGCGAATTTTGGTACTGTAACTCCGTTTCAAATTATGACCAGCTAACGAAACTGCTGGAGAATGTTCTTCTGATCTAGAAGAACACATGGGCGTTGCAAAATTTTCGGCACCAATTATTTAAATAAACAATTACGCATCTTACTTGCATAAAAAGCAAGGATATCCGCGGTTTTTCGAATATTGGAGCTGTAACTCCGTTTCAAATTATGACGGGCTAACCAAACTGCTGGAGAATATTCTTCTGATGTAGACGAACACATCCGCGTAGCAAAATTTAAGGCACCAATTATTTAAATAAACAATTATGAAGCATCGTACTTGCATAAAAAGCAAGGATATCCGTGGCATTGTGAATTTTGGAGCTGTATCTCCGTTTCAAATTATGGCAGGACAACGAAACTGCGGAAAAACGTTCTTCTGATCTAGACGAACACCCCGTGTTGAAGAATTTGCTGCACCAATTTTTTAAATAAACAATTAAGCAGCTTACTTGCATAAAAAGCAAGGATATTCGCTGTTTTTCGAATTTTGGTGGCTGTACCTTCGTTTCAAATTATAACAGGATAACAAAACTGCAGGAAAATGTTCTTCTGATGTAGACAAACACATCCACGTAGGAGAATTTGCGGCACCAATTATTTAAATAAACAATTAATCAACTTGCACAAAAATCAAAGATATTCGCAGTTTTTCGAAATTTTATGCAAGTAGGCTGCTTAATTTTTTATCTAAATAAATGGTGGCGCTCATTCTCCTACGCTGATGTGTTCGTCTACATTAGAAGAACATTCTTCCGCAGTTTTGTTAGCCGGTCATAATTTGAAACGGAGTTACAGCTCCAAAATCCGAAATCCGCGGATATCCCTGCTTTTTATGCAAGTAAGCTGGTTAATTGTTTATTTAAATAATTGGTGCCGCTTCTTCTCCTCGCGGAGGTGTTCGTCTATATCAGAAGAACATTCTACCGCAGTTTCGTTAACTGGTCATAATTTGAAACGAGATTACAGCTCCGAAATTCGAAAACCCGCGGATATCCCTGCTTTTTATGTTAGTAAGCTGCTTAATTGTTTATTTAAATAATTGGTGCTGCTAATTCTCCTGAGGGGAGGTGTTCGTCTACGTGAGAAAAACATTTTCCGGCAGTTTCATTATACTGTAATAATTTGAAAGGGAGTTACAGCTGCAAAACTCGAAAAACCGCGGATATCCTTGCTTTTTATGCAAGTAAGATGCTTAGTTGTTTATTTAAATAATTGGTGCCGATAATTTTGGTACGCAGATGTGGTCTCCTACATCAGAAAAACATTCTCCAGTAGTTTCGTTAGCCGGTTATAATTTGAAACAGAGTTACAGCTCCAAAATTCTTTTTATGCAAGATACCTGCTTAATTGTTTATTTAAACAATTCCTATAGAATTTATAATCATAGAGTTATAAATCCTATAGATTTCAGACAACAACTTTTTTTCTGACGGCATACCGCATACGGCATGCAATGTGGATTCACTCTAACAGAGCTGATTTTAACCTATGTAAAAGTCTGCAAGCAATGTAAACATGCACAACTGTCTTTTCATATAAACACTGTGATATCAGCATCAGCACCTTTTCTATACAAAGTGTTGTTCTTAATTTTCATTGTTTCCAACGAATTTTGGAGTAAACATTTAGTGTATTATAATACGTAAATGTATTTTAAATCAGTTTTTAAAAGTGTTTGAGTAATACGTGTGACAGTTGAATTAATGTTTTAGAAATAGCTTTTAGTACTTGAACTTTTATTGGAAACTTTATAGTTAAAATAACAGGGATTGATAGTAAAGAAAAATTAAGTCTATATTGACTATTACAAGAAACATTTAGTGTTTAGATTTAAATCAACTTTTAAAGAAAGGAAAGATATGCTATTGTGCAGAAAAATTTTATGGAACCTTCGCTTTTGCCAGAAAGCTACCATTATCAGCCATTGCCTGAATCTCACTATGATATAATTGACATTTTATTTTCTGAAGTAAAAACAGTTATGCACTACAATAAATATGTATCAGTCGTATTCTCTATATTAAGTAATAATATTATATGTGAAAAAGAAAAATGAAGGACAAGTAAAGAAGTTCACCTTATCAGACATTAAAAAAAGATCAATATAGGAATGTTGCTTCTATAAACATTTTTTTCAAGCATTTGGCTATGGCAATACTGGCTTCATAACATGCATGAAGGATTTTGGATTTCTCAATACATTCTTTATTTACCTCAGTATATGTATAAGAATCTAATATATGTGATAAAGATTATTAAAAACATATGGATTTAAAAGCACCAAAGGATCTACATATTAAACCACTTAGCAAACTTGACTGACTGATGTGGATGTGACTGTTACGCGTGAGTTATGTAGCAAGCCCCGGTGGATCACCAAGGAAAGGTAACACACACACAGGTAACACTCGCCAAAGTAAGTAATCGAACAAAGGGTGTTGATTAGAATAATGATTTATTAAAACGTAGTTACAGGTTGGATGCCCGACAGAGACTGGCGATCGTCGATGCGAAGTGCAGTAAGAGAGTATAAAGAGAGTATATGTATAAAGTATATATGAAAAGTATATATTGCATCTTCATTGTCCTCTGGCTTCTCTTTGTCCATGCAGATTCCATTCGGAGCGATAAGGAGGCTGGCTAGCCGATGCGTCTAAGTACCTATGTGGTGACTCATATAACTCCTCCATGGCCAAGTTCAATGACGTCCTCGTCTTTGATATCCTTATCTTTGGACTTTTTGGTAAGTTCCGGCCGTTGTTTCTTGACTTTTATTTTGTATATTAAGTAAATCGATGTAATCGTTATGAACAGCAATACTAATATAATTGATCTTGTAGACAGGACGAATTCGGTCCTAATTTGATTAGAAACTGGCATAATTAGTGTAGGTGATGTCAAAGTTTTTAGAGGTTCGAAATTCAACTGGTGGTCTTTGATAACTAAAGGTGAAATTAGGCTGGATTGTTCCATTTCACGAAGATTTTCGTCAAGTCGGTATCCCTGTACTTGTACATTATTTCCTTGTATTTCATATGTTCCTCGGATCATCAATTGGTCATTATCATGTTTAACCTTGATCGGATAATTACTCGATACTAGCGTTAAATTTTCAGATAATATGTATGTCAGTATTAAAGGTGGACTAATTGAAATGATAATCGGTTTGCCTCTTTCCGTTATAATTTGTTGACATAAAAAATTCTTTTCATACATCTGTCGGCACTTATTAGCAAATAGTTTTATAGATCTCCCGGTCAAACTCCATGGTGTGGTGATAACTTCTGTCTGATTGTTGTAATTGATTATAGCAAGTCTTTGATGGAGTGAAAATTCGATAGGATTAAGGATAGGGATTTTGATGGTGTAAACAATAAGATTTTGTGTGACTGCAATTGATCCCTGAGCAAAGCGAAAATCTAGCAAATTATGGTACTGTAATATTAACTCTTTTTGAGAGTAGATTGCCAATAAATGTACACGTATATCCGATATTTGGTCATATGTTAACAATTCTAAGTCGAATATTTGCTCATTGAAAATAAATGATCTTTTAATTTTATTAAGTAATCCGAGAAAATGTTGCTCCTGGGTTATGAGGGTCATGATCGCTTCAAATAGATTTGATTGCAAAGTTTGGTCATTTACAGTTTTCCACATGTCTTTTAAATTTGTATTAATTATATTCGTGTTGTTATTTATTTGTTTACTTATCGTATTTATTATGCTTATTGACTTATTTAAAGTAAATATATTTTCCTGTTGTTGATTTTGTAGAGAATTTAAGTAGTTGTTTATCTTTTCTAAATCGTTTGCATCTGGGTTACCAAAAATGTATTTTATAGCTGTGCCTAATCCGTTTATTAACCCTCTCTTCGTTCTCATGTTTGATGGCATTATTATTTGTAGATTCTGGTGTATTTCATTACATAGAATTTCGGCTTGCTTTAATAAACTTGATTCTCTTAATTCGCCTTGGTTAGATAAAATTGTATAGCTAGCTTTTATATGTTTGAAAGTTTTCAAAAGCGTAGTAACGTCGATGTTGAAATGTAGGTAATGATAACTTCCAACTATTCTTCCAGTTCCTTGTTGGTAGTCGTAATATGTCTGATTTTGGTTGATATATAGCAACCTAACGATGGGCATTGTTGTGTCTCTACAAGTAATTTTTGATATCGTGGTGCGGTTTTGTCGCGTTGTTGTTGATGTGTTTTCATGTAAATTTCTTTATTTTCTAACGATTTGTCAGGACTATTAGGTAACTTTTGTTGCTCTTTTTGGTTTCTATATAGCGTGTCATAAAAAGGTAAAATTTCATTTTTTCTGATTTCATTATATCTTTCTATGGTATCGGCATCGGGCTTGATCATGTGTTTCTGTAGTTCGTCATAATGTTCATATAACAGTGTAAAAGGCGTATAGTTAGTTGTAGAGTGTATACTCTGATTGTATATTAAGAGAGCGGTGATCATAAGATTTTTCACTGTTTCTTCTGGATTTTGATTGGATAAAATACTTAATTTTTCCTTTAGGGTTGAATGCAGTCTTTCTATGGATCCATTCGATGTGTGTCTGTTTATCGTTGTTTGATGATATTAAATTTTATGTATGCGGCAAAACTCCTTAAATACTGTTGAGTTGAATTCACTTCCGTTGTCTGTCGTAATTTTATCCGGAAAGTTATGGTGTGAGGCAAAGTGTCTCAATTTGTTTATCATGGTCGTGGCATTTCCATCTGGTAGATAATAGGCTTGAGCATATTTGGAAAAAATATCTATAATTGTTAAAAATTTATCCTTGTTGAAATGAAATACGCCCATGTGTATATGTTCGAGCGGTCTTCTAGCTATAATAGGGCCGTATGTTTCTGTTTCATATGGGTTTCTCTCATACTTATGCTCTAAGCATATCTCACATTTATTTATAAAATTTTGAATAAGTCGATCCATATTAAGTGTATAGAGTTTTCTCTTAAAGTGTAATAAGGTCTCTCGAATACCGTTATGATTTTGATTATGATATGTCTCGAGTTCTTTTATGAAATTATTTTTATCAATCGTAGGGGTATACGTGGTTGTTTTAATTAGTTTTAATTTTTCATTGAAATGAACCTTCAATATTCTATACGTAATTCTTTCCAATTCTTCGGTCGTAAAGTAGATACCATATTGCTTATCGGGTTTAATATTGTCCTTGAAAAATTTAAGTAAATGTGTTTCTGCGTTTGATTTATTAATTTTCACCGTGTATTGTACTTTAAGTTTATCTTTGTTTACTTTTAAGTTGTAATCATTTCCTCCTTTTATGATAATGCTGTAATTAAAAGCGTGAACATTTTTGTCTGTTATAAGTAGTTGAAAGGTCGGATTTTCTTCAGCTGTGTGGACTGTTGCCATGTCGCCGTCAAATATTTCGTCCATTTCTTCAGGTGTGACAGGTGCATCGTCAGGTGTTTGAGGCACCATTGAGAGTGAGTCTTCTTCTATTGTTTTATTAGCATTAATTTCAATTCGACTCAGTGCGTCGGCGACATAATTTTCAGAACCCTTTTTGTATTTTATTATGTAATCATATTCTTCTAATCTTAGTCTCCATCTAATCAGTCTAGCGTTAGGCGTTTTTAAAGAATAGAGCCAGATTAATGGCTTATGATCTGTTTCAATCGTAAATTTCTTACCATAGATATATGGTCTAAATTGTCTACATGCTTCCACTATTGCCAGTAATTCTTTCTCTATCGCCGGATAGCTTTGTTCTGCTGAGTTTAATGTTCGTGAATAACACGAGATAAGATGTTGTTCTTGGGATAAAACTGCACCTATTGCTAAGTTTGAGGCGTCGGTTGTGATAGTAAATGGTTTGGTGAAGTCTCGGTAGACGAGCACTGGTGCGTTAGTGATCAATTCTTTGAGTTTCTTGAACGCTTCTTTATATTCTTTATCTTCTGGATCTATTTTTTCTTTTTTCTTGAGTGCTTTTGTCATTGGTTTCGCTATTTTTACGTAATTTTTTATGAACTTTCTGTAAAAGCCGGTTAGTCCTAAAAATATTCTAACTTCTTTATGGGTTTTAGGTATCGGATATTTTAGAATTGCTTTGATCTTATCAGGATACGGTTTGATTCCGTCTGCTGTTATTATATGGCCTAAAAATGGAACTTCTTTCCTTAGAAATTCACTCTTATCTAATTGAATTTTTAAACCATATTTCTCTAGTTCTTCGAATATTAGCTTCAGATGTTGTAAATGTTCTTGGAGTGATTTCGAAAATATTACTATATCATCCATGTAAACGAAGCAGAATTTATGTAGATATTTCATTAAAATTCTATCCATCAGACGTTGAAAAGTAGCCGGAGCGTTTTTTAAACCAAAAGGCATTCTGACATATTCATAGCGTCCGTTTTCTACGGTAAACGCTGTCTTTTCAATTGAATCTTTGTTGACGGGTATTTGGTGGAAACATTGTGCTAAATCTAATGTACTAAAGTAAGAACATTTGCCCAGATTTTCTAGAATGTCGTCCATTCTAGGTAATGGATATTTGTCTTCGATGGTGTTGTCGTTTAATTTACGATAATCTATTACCATTCTCCATTTTTTCTTCCACTTGCACCTTCTTTCTTCGGAACTATCCATACGAGGGATGAGTAGAGCGAGTTGCTTGGTTGAATAATTTCTTCGTCTAACAGTTTTCTGATTTGAGTTTGAATTTCTTCTTTTAGATGGTATGGGTATCTAAAACTCTTTACATAGATAGGGTGATCGTCCTTTGTTCTTATATTGTGTGAAACCGCAGAAGTCGCTGATAATTTTTTATTTTCATTGTAGAAACAGTCTTTGTACTTCTGGCATAGTGATGTAATTTTATATCTTTCTTCTTCGTTCATGTGATCAGTTCTTATCGGTAATTCTACTCCTTGATGATGATTCACTTTAAAATTCTGATGATCGTCCAGTATATTTTTAAAGTAATTTATTTCAAACTTAGATGTGCTAAAAATTTGAGTTTTGTAATTGATATTCGCTTCCAAATTCTGCAAATCCTTATGTCCGATTAAATAATCGTACGTATAGTGCCATGTTGCTATTAAGAAAGTTATAGGTGTGTCGTCACCGTATTCACGTAATATAGGAAAGGTAAGCGCATGTATACCTTTTGTTGTTTTGTGCACCGATTTAATTTCGAATTCGTAAGGAAATATGAATTTTGAAAATAGTTTATATGCAATTTCTGGATTGATAATGGATGATGAGGCTCCAGAATCGATGAGAATTTTAAGAGGTGGATTTGTCGTTATTAAGTGTGGTAATTCGGGTGAATTGGTAATCGAATTTAAATGTATCACGTCGGTTCTGTCGTATCGGGAGCTTGTTGAAAATTTTGGCAGTTATCACTCTCGTCGTTTTCTTGATGAAATTCTTCATGGTCTGGTACAGGTGAGTCATTTTGATAATTGATTGCTTCCTCTTCTCCTTGTTCTTGTTGATGATGCAACTCTTCAGCGATAAAGTTTGCTGGTCCTGTGCTCTTAAAGAAGTTCGTTCTTGGTTTAAAGTTATTTTGTGCTGGTAAATTATTTGATCTATTTGTTGGATTAACGCCTTGTTTGTTAGTATTTCTTGTACTGACTGACATTGGTGTTGGTTGGTAATTTTGTTGTCTTGGCAGATTATTATTATTTCGACCATAATTGTTATTACGATAATTTGTGGGGATAAATCCAGGTTCTGTTTGTGCAAATGCGAGTGTCGGTTGAAAATAAAATGGATTTACATTTCTTGAAGTACTTGGTAAATTATTTGAAGGGTGAATAATTTTTGGATTACTATTAGTCGCAAATGGGTTTGTACTTTTAGCATTGATTGTACCGAATACGTTGGGCCTAGGTTTGTTATCACGTTGTCGTGCGAAATTGAGGAAAGCACTTTGTTGTTCATGGTTGTCGTATTTACGGCATTTTATTATACGTGCCTCAACGTCGTCTAAATCAAAATGTAGCAAGTAAGAATGGTACGGCTCTTTAATACCATTTATAAAAGTACTTTTGGCTACGTTTTCATAAAATGTATTTTTAATACTTATAAGATTAGCGTCTCGATTATTTAACTGTATGTGTTCCTTCCATTTATTTAGCCTGCTTTTGATTTCGTCCGCGTATTTTTCGTAAGACTGATTTGTCAATTGATAACATGCACTTAGTCTGTTAAATAGTAACTCCTCCGAACTTGGGTCACTGAATCTATTAACTAAAAGCGTTTTACATGGGGCATATGTAGCCGGGTTATTTGCCACTATTAGGTCTAGTGCTTCACCGCGAATCTTTGATTTGATTAATGCGAATAATGCCTCGTTTATTGCATTATCTGCAGTCGCCACAGTTTCGACGAATTTGTCGCACGTTTGTATAAAGTGCGAAAGGAGTCTTGTACCTCCTTCATATATGGGGATCGCGTCGCGCCATATCGTAAGTCGCAATTTAAATTGTTCTACCGTAAGATTTTGTTGATTATCTCCGTTATTTGCCATTTTGCTTTATCTTTGATTACGCTTCACATAAAATCAATTGCACTTAAAAGGATAGGGTTGGGTAGGATATAGGAAATTTCAAAGACTTACTAGTTTGTCTTTAATGATTTCAGGTGAATCTCTGCTTGCAGGTGGACTCCAATCTTGACGTCGTAGGCTCCGTGATGATGGACGTTGAAACGCGAACTGCTTCCTCGCTGAAGATTTCCGTCACCAGGTTGAGGGAGAATCTGAGTTTTTGCAGCTTCACGGTCCTGTCTCTGCAGCGCCGGTTATGTAGCAAGCCCCGATGTATCACCAAGGAAAGGTAACACACACACAGGTAACACTCGCCAAAGTAAGTAATCGAACAAAGGGTGTTGATTAGAATAATGATTTATTAAAACGTCGTTACAGGTTGGATGCCCGACAGAGACTGGCGATCGTCGATGCGAAGTGCAGTAAGAGAGTATAAAGAGAGTATATGTATAAAGTATATATGAAAAGTATATATTGCATCTTCATTGTCTTCTGGCTTCTCTTTGTCCATGCAGATTCCATTCGAAGCAATAAGGAGGCTGGCTGGCCCATGCGTCTAAGTACCTATGTGGTGACTCATATAACTGGTGTTCATAGCTTACAAGTTTGATAGATCGTATACTGAGGTACCAGAATATTTGTTGTAACTGTAAAATATTTTGAGCGAAAAACAATATTTTTTTGTATTTCAGGGCAGAGATGGAGTTAAGAAATAAAGAAGAAGAAATAAAGAAGTAGTGTAGTAATTTTATTAATGATAAATGTATATATTTTATTAATATTTAAGCTGTTATCTACATAATGTAAAATTTTGAGCTCTGCCGTCGACTCCAGATTCAGGAACTGCATACATTTTAATGGGAGAGGTCCTAAAATTTTAGTATTTTGTATGTCTATTGACTGAAGATTTGTATGTATCCAATCTCTCACTATTTGATTAAATAAGTTTTTACGGTCAAAGATTGCTAAAAAATCTGAATTTCACATAAATTTATGATTTTTTAGCAATTTTTGACCGTAAAAAATTATTTAATCAAATAAATTGGATACATACAACTCTTCAGTCAATAGTCATATAAAATACCAAAATTTTAGGACCTCTCCCATTAAAATATATGCAGTTCCTGAATCTGGAGTCGACGGCAGAGCAAAAATTTTGAAATGGCCACATTTTTGGTTAAAATCGATCAAAATATTTTTTTTAGGTCTCATTTTACCATAAACTGAATATATTTTTAGGATATTACTTCTAAATATTTCTAATTATCAAAATTAATTTTCTTCAGGATATTTTATGAAGAAAATTGTAAAGGTGTCTGACCCCCTTTATTGTTTATTTAAATATTTGGTGCCGCAAATTCTCCTACAAGGAGGTGTTTGCCTAGATTAGAAGATCGTTTTCCCGCAGTTTCGTTGTCCTGTCATAATTTGAACCGGAGTTACAGCTCCAAAATGCGCAAAGCTGCGGATATCCTTGCTTTTTATGCAAGTAAGCTGCTTAATTGTTTATTTAAATAATTAGCACCAAAAATTGTTTGACGCTGATTTATATATTTTATCATTGCTACTATGGGTTGTCATCACTTATATGTGACTCGCATGCTTGTAAACAATATTTAATGCGAAATTTTTACATGCCTCATTTTGCCCCACTATTTCAGTGCGGGTCTTGGGGCGGGTAGCTTCAGCTTCATGCCTATGTCCAATTCTGGGCCTCCGAAGGATTTTGGGATTTCTGACCCCGACTATAATACAGCACAAAATGATCACCAAAAACTGGGCTGCTAGCTTAGTATTAATCTGGGCCTACGTACAATTCTGGGATCTACGAAGGATTTTGGGATTTTGGCTCGGACCATCTTACAGCAGAAAATTAGCACCAAAATATGCCGCCTCTTCGAATTCGCTAAGGCAAAAACTCGCCAAGATACCCGACAATGGTCTGCTAGCTTAATATTAAGCTAGCCGATCGCATGTTTCTCGAAAACGGCTGGAGCAGAAAAATCCGGATGGGCGTAAAAAATTAGCAGAAAATTAGCACTCAAATACTGGTTTTTTTTTTTTCGCTAGAAATCGATTATGCAGAAAATGATTCTCTCAGCCAAGGGCCTACGTCCAATTCTAGGCCCCCGAAGGATTTTGGGATTTTTGGCTCCGACTATTTTACAGCAGAAAATTAGCATCAAAATGTGCCGCCTCTCCGAATTCGCTATTGCAATGTACCCGAAAATGGTCTGCTAGCTTAATATCAATCTGGGTCTATGTCCAGTTCTGGAACCTATGAAGGATTTTGAGACTTTTAGCTCCTAGTATCTTGCAGCAGAAAATTAGCACCAAAATATGCGCCCTCTCCGAATTGGCTAAGGCAAAAACTCACCAAGATACCCGAAAATGGTCTGCTAGCTTAATATCAATCCGGGACTATGTCCAGTTCTGGGACCTATGAAGGATTTTGGGACTTTTGACTCCGAGCATCTTGCAGCAGAAAATTAGCACCAAAACATGCCTACTCTTCGAATTGGCTAAGGCAAAAACTCGCCAAGATACCCAAAAATGGTCTGCTAGCTTAATATCAATCAGGGTCTATGTTCATTTCTGGGACCTATGAAGGATTTTGGGACTATTGGCTCCGAGCATCTTGCAGCAGAAAATTAGCACCAAAACATGCTTCCTCTCCGAATTGGCTAAGGCAAAATCTCGCCAAGATACCCGAAAATGGTCTGCTAGCTTAATATCAATCTGGGTCTATGTCCAGTTCTGGGACCTACGAAGGATTTTGGGACTTTTGGCTCCGAGCATCTTGTAGCAGAAAATTAGCACCAAAATATGCTCCCTCTCCAAATTGGCTAAGGCAAAAACGCCCCAAGATACCCGAAAATGGTCTGCTAGCTTAATATTAAGCCAGCAGATCGCATGTTTCTCGGAAACGGCTGGAGCAGAAAAATTCGGGTGGGCGTGGAAAATTAGCAGAAAATTAGCAGAAAATTATGGCATTGTTTATAAGCCCGGGTCATAAAAGTGATCTGCTAGCTTAATAGACGTTTTCCCACATCCTACTTGGGTTTAAAAATTATTTAAATAAACGTTTTGCTTATTTTTTTCATGTCTACATAACTTCCTTATATGCGTGAATCTCATATCCCCCGCCTACTTGGGTATAAAAATGGTTTAAATAATTCTCCTGCTAATTGTTGCATATCTACGTAATTCCTTAATATACGTGGGCCACATATCCCCACCCTACATTGGTTTAAATATTGTTTAAATAATTGTCTTGCTTATTGTTGCAGGGCTACGTAGTTCCCTAATATGCATGGACCCCATATCCCCCGCCTACTTGCCTCCCCCCACCGCCAGTCATCAGTCAGCCAGCAACTTCAAATGTAAAAGGTGGCAACCCTACCTACAGGAGACGACCAAGTCTTTTCAAATTGTAGTCCGCGCGTCTTTTTCATTGCAATTCATCGGTAAATTGGAGAGATCGCTGATTATAGAGCAAATAGAGGAGTAACTTGGAAAAAGGGTAAAATAGAGGATTGAAAAAAAGAGGAAATAGAGGAGATAGTTGCATCCCTGTAATAAACGCAGGCTTCTAACAGTTATAATAACAGTTATACTATATAGAGTATCATACTCGCAAATCGGCGTACTCGCTCCAAGTAATTCATCTGAATTTGTCATCTGTAACCCTAAGCCGCTACTAGTCATTTAAATATTTGCGAGGGTAAAAATTTTCATTTTCTATCATCGATCAACCGCGATACTACTTCACACACACACATACATTTTTTCCGAGTAACAATAGTCATACAGAATCACAACCGCACCTAGCCTGACGGGCAGTATTATTTGGTAAACGAAAGCCCAACAATGGATAATAAAATTGTGATTTAAAAATATATTAAACAATATAGACTATTTACGTTTTGAGAAATAGATTTTGGCGTATGAGCTGGCTAGCGAAATTATTGCTCAAAATTGTTATAAATAATCGACTTGTACCATTTTTCATGGTTGTAAATAATTGTAAATAAATTGTAGGTTACGTTAGCGCTTTGAAAAATTGATTTTGGCATATGGAGGGCTGGCAAGATTATTGCTCAAAATTGTTATAAATAATCGACTTTTACCAGTCTTTATGGTTGTAAATAATTGTAAATAAATCGTAGAGTACGTTAGCACTTTGAAAAATTGATTTTGGCGTATAGGGGGGCTGGCAAAATTATTGCTCAAAATTATTATAAATAATCGACTTTTACCAGTTTTTATGGTTGTAAATAATTGTAAATAAATCGTAGATTACGGTAGCACTTTGAAAAATTGATTTTGGCGTATGGGGGGCTGGCGAAATTATTGCTCAAAATTGTTATAAATAATCGACTTTTACCAGTTTTTGTGGTTGTACATAATTGTAAATAAATCGTAGATTACGTTAGCACTTTGAAAAATTGATTTTGGCGTATGGGGGGGCTGGCGAAATTATTGCTCAAAATTGTTATAAATAATCGACTTTTACCAGTTTTTGTGGTTGTACATAATTGTAAATAAATCGTAGATTACGTTAGCACTTTGAAAAATTGATTTTGGCGTATGGGGGGCTGGCGAAATTATTTCTCAAAATTGTTATAAATAATCGACTTTTACCAGTTTTTGTGGTTGTAAATAATTGTAAATAAATCGTAGATTACGTTACCATGCTGGAAATTGTGGTTTTTATGTGAAGGTTAGCGAAATATTTATCCCCCCCCCCCTTTGTTTGTTTATAACTTTGTTTATACACTTGTAAAAAAATCGATTGTGGTTGTAATTAATTGTAAAAAAAGTGTACAAAATTATCCAATTGCTTATTTTAGGATTAGTGATTTGGGGGGGCGGGGGAAATGGACGTCTTTTCAAAACCTTTCAATAATAAATAATTATTTATTAGTTTACTATTTTAAATTAAATTTTAATAACATAGCATTTGTAATAGTATGATTATTGTACCTGTAATATCAGTAATGGTATCAAGATTGTTAAAAAAGGTTCGTGCGGTATTTCCGTCATTCGTATTACCAGAACCTTGAGCTGGCGCGTCTACCAATATTCCCAGCGCTTTACGAATATCATCCTGAATTTGCTTTTTCTTGTATTCATAATATCTTTTTGATCTTTTGAAACCTTAGACACAAATAAAAGATACTTGAAATTTTGAACGTTCACAGTGAACGAAAGATTTTTGCCATTTTTAGATTTAGTTGAATTTAACTACTTAATACACCCAAGAAACGATACTAACTGTATCCATTCAGTTCTCACTCTTACAGTCATCACTAAAATCATTTTAAAGAATTCTAACTAAAATTAAAAACTCTATGTTGATATTTTGTTCGTTATGAACGTTCGGAATTCAAAATACGTAATGTATCGTAATATTATCAAATAGACAGTTCCTCAGGGGCACACAAAGATTTATGCTCTACTTATTATTAAAAAAGGTTTTGCACTCGGTTATAACAATTATATAATAAATAAAATGATTATGGAGATAATTCTATTCATGGAAATGGTTGATGGAATGTCAGAGTGAGTTTCCTTTTAAGGGGATGTCGGAGCCTATCTGTAATTACAATACTTATCGACATTCTCATATTTTTTATTATTTTTATTTAATTTTAGATTTTCATTAATAATCTTTGTCATCCGGCGTTCGATAACTCAATACAAACACCGGATGACTGCTTTAATTAAAAAATAAATAAATCTAAATTTTAATCATGTAAAATTCGATGTAGGAATAAAAAATTTGCTCTGATATGTCTTGGCGTTTCGTGCTAGCTGCTTAATATTAATATTTAAATAATAATTATATACTAACTTTCCATTTCTTAAGCTCCATACGATATATGAAGAACCAGCTCCATAAAACGAATGTGCGCATGCAGCACCGAAAACCCATATTTCAACGCTTTGGGATCTATCTCTCTTTCCATCATATCCTCGAGACTATTTAATTTTGATATCGTTGCATTACAAACAAAGCACGTTTGACTTGACGTTTCATTTAGAGCATTACAAACCTATATCGTAAATAAATTTATAACGCAATAAATAACAGTATGAATCTTGAACTATATGGATAAAAATTGGAAGATAAATATTAACTTTTCAATTCAATGTGCGTTTAGTGCAACTTTACACATTCTGCAAATTTTAAAAATCGCTCTTACATCCCCTGTATCGCAAATAACTATTTTCACACTCCGTGCACAAAGTGTCCACTTTACGCACGCTCGAATATACAGGCATGCACTAAATCAAGCTTCATACACGTCGTATAAAAAAATTGTGTTCGAAACACGTGCGAATGATCATTCTTTCTCGCTCACTCTGGCGACAAACCTTACATTCGTGCTAGAATCAACACTTTCGCATATGTATTGAAAACTACAATTCGTCGGGTGGGAGCAAGAACGTCCTATCTCGGCTCGGCGCGTAAGAAAGTCCCATCTCAACTCGGCGCGTAAGAACGTCCCATCTCGGCTCGGCGCGTGAAAACGTCCCATCTCGGCTCAAAATCCACGCACAGAGCGCCCGAGATGGGACGTTTTTACGCGCCGAGCCGAAATGGGACGTTCTTACGCGCCAAGTTGAGATGGGACGTTCTTACGAGCCAAGCCGAGATGGGACGTTCTTACGCGCCGAGCCGAGATAGGACGTTCTTACGCGCCGAGCCGAGATAGGACGTTCTTACGCGCCGAGCCGAGATAGGACGTTCTTGCTCCCACCCGACGAATTACAGTATGATTCTGTCACTATTTTTTTTTTTTTTTTTTACTTACTTTACCACCTATCATAGTCAGTAGCATTTCAATACCGACTTCACATCCTGCCACATGTACATTTTGAAACTCATCAATTTGTTTTTTCATATATGCTTCTTCTTGTATAGAAAGCTCCGCTGTCTCTTTTTCATAAATTATTTTTATAGGGCGACAGAATCGAGTAGAAGATGGCGAAGGATTATTCCAATAAATAACATTATTAGTTTTATCTAATAACTGCAATGGAAGAAGCGATGTGCAAAATATACTGTTATAATTTTTATTTTTATCTTCTGATATTTGTTTGTACGTATTGGCATTTGTGTCATCAAACCCATATTTTAATAGTAATGTTAATTTAGTACCTAGCTGATTTTTAAAATCTAAGTTTAAAAAACGCATTAATCGCTCAATAGTATGAGTCAATAAGGTTTGAAGTGGTACTTCGCACATTGATTCAGTTATTATTAACTGTTTGGGATAAGCATCGTTTTTTGTTTGTGTAACCTGCAAACAAATTTAAAAATTGATATTAATGTATCTAATTATGGTTGTATGACTGAAACGAATACAGGGTAGAAACATTTTTTTTAATTGAATTTGTTGCATGTTCTTTATGTTGGCACCATACTCTTTTGTATAGGTGTATACAAAACTGTCAAAACTAAAATGAAAATATATAAGTAATGTCATTTTTTTAACAATTCTGATAAAACTCTGGCTGTACATTTCTACCTTCCCAAGCAAGAACATTGTTAAATGTAGTTCGCTATGATCTAAGAAAATCAAGAAAAGCTATTCGAGTTAGTATATAGTTATTATCTAAATCTTTTATAAGGTAAATAGGTAAGGAAAGGTAAACTCTTTTCATGTAGTACAAAAAATATAGTTTTTTATAACGAAATGATTTGGAATAAGGTGATTTTTACCGCATAAAACGTTTTTCGCATGAGTGAAGCGAGAAAATAATTACCTTCCACACCAGTGTCATAATGCACTATTAAGATATAATCATTGTAAAATTAAGAAATAAATTTTTTAAATTTAATTTTAAATAAGCGAAAACAGAAAATAGGAATTAAGTTGTAAACATTCAGTCAACTACAAAAAAATAAATGTTGCTGTACTCATATTTTGTAATATATGAACCTTTTTATAACTAGGATATAGATCATGATTATGTTTCAGAGCATTAGTTCTCAATGTATTATATGCATGTTTTGATAAATTTGTGTTTATAATCAATGAGACAGCTTCTTCGGGAGACACTTTTGAACTTTCACTTAATTTTGATAATTTTAAAAGGTCACTTGCAGAGTTTGGATCAAGGATTGCGTCAACTAACTTCACTCCATCTAAATTATTTTCTAACTTTAGTCTTTTTTTCATTACATCATAACTTTCTTCCTTCGATACATTCTGTATGCTTTCAATTTGTCTCCTTCTTTGCGTACTTTTTGACTCGAACTCATATGGAACTTTTGAACGACCTGCAAGTTCTAAGTAACAAAAGTAATTTGTAATTTATTTCGTTAGAATTTCTATTAATTAAATTAGTTATAAGACATGCTAAAATGGTTTTATTAAAAAAAGGTGATCATTACTCTTAGTTTTCTTAGGTAATTCTTAGTGCTATAAAGATTTTGGAATTTTTGTTTATGTTTTTAAATTTAATACTAATTACAAGAACTTCGCTCATTTACCCAAACAATTAATCGTATTTGACTTTTTATAACTCTTGATTTTCTTAGCCATGATCGTCTTAGAGAAGATACATATGACGTGTGTGTATACCATGGTAGAAATTGTCTCTATCGAAAATAGCCAGGAAGTTAATGAATATCTAGTAAAAATAGCTAACCTCTGGATAGTGATGAAATGATTTTTCCGGTCATCTTCTCTATTCAATGATGATAAGTTAACTTTGGAATGTTTTTACTAAATTTTCTTTGTAAATTTTCTCAGATGATCATGTATTAAAATCAAATATTAAAAAGAAGATAGCTAACGTAAACACGAATTATTGATATTTAATGTTTTTGTAATACTGTTTCTAGGGGATACAAACGAAAACAATGAATTTTCCATTTGATTCTGTCTATCTCACACGCCTCGCAATAATAGCAAGCCTGTTACTAGCCATTTTGTAAATAAAGAAACTGGCCAACTTTGATCTTTTAAATATTTACAAATAAGCTAATGGAAATTTGTGGAAAAACTTATTCTATTATTCTGTCTCAATGCTGAAAATGATTGGAAAAATAGTTTCATCGATGGATTGAAATGGCCAATGAAAGTGTCTAGTTCTTGACGATTATTGGTGAAACTAGCTATTTATTAGGAAAATAATAGAATCCATTTCCAGCAGGATATTTGGCTATGATAATTGAAAATAAATCAAATTAATATTATAGTTAAAAAGTGTAAATGTATCTAAATAAAATTTTGTGTTCAATATTAAATTTGTGTTTAATAATTACACAAATTGAGTTTGTTTACAAGAAAATCCACAAAAAACCTTTAAAATACTTTCATTAATAGTGTATTACGTTCCTAGGCCGGAAAGTAGGATAGTACGTTCGCATGTAGAATATCATGATGATATACTGTATGAAATTTCAAATCTTGAATTTTTTATTAAGGTTAAAACTTAAAATTAACAATATTTTCATATTATATATACACATTCCCATTTACACATTATTATACACATTCTTAAATACTATAAATCAATTTTCTTATATTTATTATTATCTTTTATAATCTATATAATGGAAAGAATTTATTACTTGATGGTGTAAAATCTTTATTCGATTCGATTGTTTCAAAAAAGATATTTAAAAAGATAATTAAAAAATGATTTAATGATAAAAAGATTATACTTTAATTTTAAAAAAAAGTTTTAAATTACTTTATACGCAAATAATATTTTTTAATTTTAATTGTGGTAATTAATTTAATTCTTATTTTAAAAAATATTACATTAATAATTTGCCACCTTATACAGACTTCATAAATATTGCTTTTTATATTGACTTGATATTGGTGACACTG
Source organism: Torymus aiolomorphi (assembly GCA_036365515.1). Taxonomy (NCBI): domain Eukaryota; kingdom Metazoa; phylum Arthropoda; class Insecta; order Hymenoptera; family Torymidae; genus Torymus; species Torymus aiolomorphi. The sequence continues at coordinate 646,037 of CM070873.1, read as the reverse complement.
GTGTAGTGCCGTGTAATCGATTATTCGGTTCAACGTACACGCAACGAGCCATGGGCTGTCAAAATACATGGAGCAGACAGCAATGGTGTGGTCTATCTTATTTGGTATCAACTCTTGTTTCTCTGTCATTGTTTTTATACGAGTGTACTTTCAGGTATTGGGGTTTAGGGTAAAGATGTAGTGAACAAGTGAAAAGAAGAAAAGAAGAAAAGAGAAGACGGGAAACGCAGGTCCACGAAGGCAAGAAGACGTTTTCAAAAATGATGCAAGGAACAAGAGGTAAACTACACCATCAATAGAACGTCCAATGACTTCAATTATGCTTATATTAGATACGTATAACTTTTTTATTTATATTAAATAATTCTTTTAAAAAAATTTGGTACTTTGTGTTTGTTTTTTTTACTCTGTTACAGGTTATCTTCAGGAGACAGCTTTTATACTGCAACACGGCACATCAAAACTTTTTGGATTGTAGACATTAGAATATTGTCAAAACTATTTTTCAGTGATCTATGGATAAAAAGGACTGATTGGAACATGAATACATTATTCTTTGAGTTAGAAAACTAAGGATGGATTGAAAATGTAAAGCCATGCCCTAAGGTGACAATTGCTTATATTGTAATTTAAATGAGAAATATTGGAAAAAAAGGCATTTATGACTTCAAACAAGGTAATGCACATTTCATAATAGTATTTTTGAGAAAAAGTATAACATATTTTACCATATAAAACCATTACTTAAGTGATAATAATGTCTGAATGCTTATTTATAGATCTAAATCAAGGTCTTATCGTCAAATAAGCAATTTAAGGGCTTTTACGTCATCAAATAAGGTAATATAAATTAATTAAGAATTCTTTCATTAGAGATTTTTATACATTTTACCATGTGATACAATAATCAAGAAAGTAATCATGTCTGTATGCTTGTTTATAGGTATTAAAGCAGGTTCATCCACCAAAAATATAATTTGAGTGCAAAATACCATTCAATTTTTAAATAATTCAAGGGCTTGTATCTCAGAATCCTCGAAGCGTTAGGGTCTAGTATCGCATAGGCTTTCATTTTTAGGTAAAAGAAGAAAGATCCTGCGAGCTGGTGAGAATCCATGACCCGGATCTGAGATACACGCCTTGTAAGCTTGAAAATATTTTCATCTCGGCAGCGTGGACATACTGAATCATTTTCGCTTTAAAATGTGTACCGACGGAAAATTGCGAGTCAAGGCGATTATTAGATAAGTATTTTAATTACTAAAGATTTTTATTTCGTATAAAAAAATGCATACTTTGTGATTATATTTTCCAGATGGAGATGTGAGGATGAGGTTATGAGGTTAGAGTACAATTTTTGGTCGGTCTCTCTCTCTCTCTCTCTCTCTCTCTCTACGACGGCGACGTGGCGCGATGCCATAAGCAAAGCACTTAGTGAGGACGGATCTGCTACAGGGTTTGGAGAGCTGCGTAGCTATGTCGGTGCCTCGACGTAGTAAACCTCGGAGCGCCTCAGAGGTTGCAGGACCCACTTGCACTGCAAGCCGACTCGCGTTGCTCGGGAACGTCGTTCGGTCGCTTTTCTCCGTGACGGACAATTACGAGCCCGCTTCCGTGTCCTTAACCAATGAAGGTGATTGGAGGCTCACCGGCAACCAGATGATCGCGTCGATTACCCTGCCGTCGGCGTACTCTCATCGCTTCCTGGCTGATGAGTCACCTACGCTTCGGCTCGATTTTCGACGCGCGCTTTCGGTAAGCACCGCGCGTACTCAGCATTTTTCATCTCTCTCTCTCTCTCTCTCTCTCTCTCTCTCTCTCTCTCTCTCTCTCTCTCTCTCTCTCTCTCTCTCTCTCTCTCTCTCTCTCTCTCTCTCTCTCTCTCTCTCTCTCTCTCTCTCTCTCTCTCTCTCTCTCTCTCTCTCTCTCTCTCTCTCTCACTCTCAACGGACCCGGACTCATCTGGCGGATGGCGAGGACGGCTGCAGACTGTCGACTACAGCAGCTGTTGGCGTCTCATACTGACTCCTGGGGGTCGGCTGAGAGACGCTAACATCGCGCCAAGACCGAGCTCCCGGCGTTCCTTCGAAGCTGCCCCTTCGTTCCTCGCTATTGCCCCATCCTCGCCGGTTGAACAGAGCAGAGTGCGCGTTCGGGGATATCGCCCATGTTGTTACAACTTTCCATAAACTTTGGATAAAGTTCCTCCAAAGTTCAGGTAAAGTTCGTCCAAAGTTTGTCTTAAGTTTGTTGGTTTTTGCAAAGTCAGTTCTACCTTTCTTTGAACTTTGGGATAGCTTTATATGTAGTTTTTTATTTTTCAGGCGATCTCTCATACTTCGGACGACCTTTATCTAAAGTTCAACCGAAGATTGGGAAACGTTTATATCAACTTTCTACAAACTTTGGCCGGACAATTTCACACAAATTTGGAAGTTTGGGAGAGTCTCGTTGGCAAACTGTGGGGCAAGTTGTGCCAAACGAGAACTTCAGATAAATTTTCGCCAAACGTATTTTTTTTTACGCGGGATGCGAATATCTGAAAAATTTCTCAACAAAAAAATACGAATGAGACGAATTAATAGAATTTGCACAACTTCATTATAATACAAGTGTACATAGTAGTCATAAGTTTACACCATACGGACTTGTTTTTGCTTATCCTAATAGAGTCCCATCTAGCGAACCAATAAAGAAATCGAAATTATTACCGACCTATAACGGGTATTTAGAAAAATTAATAGAAAACATGACTGCAACTACCGAGTTAGCCAGAAACAAGTTAATACTTTCGAAGCAAAAATCAAAAATTTATTATGACCCAATACAATTTAAAAAAGGCGATAAAGTATGACTCTTAAAAGAACCGAAACCAGGAAAACTTGAGAAAAATCATTATCAAGGTCCGTTTGACATAATAAAAACAAATGCAAATAATAGTATTACTATAGATTACAATGGAGAAGCAAAAATAGTTCATTCGAATAAATTAAGCCTTGTGAAATAATAAAAAAAAATAACATAACTTTCTGTTGTAGGAAATGATGGAGTTACTAAAAATTTTTATAATATATAATTTATTACAACCAAATCAAACAATAATTGGATTCGATTGCGGCTCTGCTGATCCAACAGTAACAACGTATTCTCTCGTAGATAATGGAGATTGCAACTTCCACGAGGAAGACTTAACAATAACGAATACGACTATACAACTACTACAATTAGCTGAATTTAAGATAAGTCGCGTAATTACATGTAAAATAGAAATTAAGCGAACTATTTATGATTGCGGAATGTTTAGCCATTTAAGCGCTGTAGAAAATGGCCTTCAAGAATATTTATATGAAATTAGTCAAGAATCTTGTAAATTTATCCACGAGACAGGAATATTTAAATACGATAATACACACACTATAGCAAATCTTAAAGTAAATGAAACAAAAATAACAGGAATCGATTTAGCAGGACAAGTAATGGGAAGATCCTGTTCAGGAGGCACATTTGCCGACGATTCTGGAAGCTGGGATAAAGTTCTTGTTCAGGCATTAATAAAAATTACACTCACGGAAGAATATGCAAAAATAAATTTAAATAATAATAAAATACATTTAAACTGGGGTACAGTATGCAAATTTTCGTATGAACATTGTATAGACACTCAGTTAGGTTACGCATTCTGGTCACACTTTCCGAATGAAAATTGCTTTGATAACAAATATGAAGTTTTATATAAAGGTACCGTAACAAAAACTTTATCACCAAATAACAATATTATGTATACAATAAATACAGCCGAAATATCATTTTCTTTAAACGCTATAGGGAATATTAAATTTTGCGATAGAATAATAACGAAACAGAACATCCACAATTATTTATTTAAGAAAAAACAAATTTAAATGTATTCTTTGATACTGATTTACAACAAGAAAGAGATATAATAAATATCAATATTTTTGCTTACATCAATGCAAAATTGGTTCATGTAGAAAAACATTTTCGGGGACAATTTAAAAGTTTATACTTAAATATCTTAACAAAAATATGTGCATTAGAAAGGAAAGAAATCCAAAACTCCTTATCCTTAGCCTCCCATTCCCCAGATGAATTTGCCTACAATGTAGTGCAAAAACCTGGATACCTTGCCAGACTCGCAGGGGAAGCAATACATATAATAAAGTGCACCCCTATCAATGTAAAAATCAAGCATACGAGGGTCATTTGACAAGTACCTAGCCTCACCGCCAGATGGTGCCACTATCGCACCAGAAATATACTACAGTGCAGTATCTTCCTGTAAACGGTTACAGACGAAATTTCAGCCGGATCGGAGTTGTAGTTTATTTTTGAGAGCGTGTGAAAGCAAATGTGTCCGTTGATTTTTGAAAAAATGGAGAAAGAACAATATCGGTCGGTGATTCGATTCTTGTTTTTGGAAGGGAAATCGCGCAGTGAAATTAAAGAACGCTTGGATGCAGTGTATGGGGATGCTTCTCCTTCGATGGCGACCGTTAAATTTTGGTATAACGAGTTTCAACGTGGTCGTACGTCGGTTTTTGATGATCCACGCCCAGGTGCTCCGAAAACAGCCACTACGGAGGAGAACGTGACAAAAATACACGATATCGTTTTGTCAGACCGCCGATTAAAGGTGCACGAGAGGCATATCCTACATGAGATTTTAGGCATGAGGAAGCTGTCAGCAAGGTGGGTGCCGCGTTTGCTGACTGCAGACAACAAGCGCATCCGTGTGACCAGTTCAGAGCAGTGTTTGGAGCTGTTTAATCGCAATCCAAAAGAGTTTTTGCGTCGTTACGTGACCGTCGACGAAACATGGATTCACTACTACACTCCAGAGACCAAGGAGCAGTCAAAACAGTGGACCTTACCCGGTGAACCTGCTTCGAAGAAGGCGAAGACGGTCCCGTCGGCCGGAAAGGTGATGGCCACTGTTTTCTGGGATTCTCAAGGTGTGATTTTTATTGACTATCTGGAGAAGGACAAAACGGTCACAGGACAGTACTACGCCGAACTATTGAGCCGATTTGACGCCGTGTTAGAAGAAAAACGGCCCCATTTGTCTAAAAAGAAAGTGCTTTTCCACCACGATAATGCACCGGCTCACACTTCTGCACTCGCCACGGCTAAATTGGTCGAATTACGCTACGAACTGCTGCCCCATCCACCGTATTCTCCAGATTTGGCTCCGTGCGACTTTTTTTTGTTTCCGAACCTAAAAAATTCGCTCGCCGGGAAGAGATTCCACTCCAATAACGAAATAATCGCCGCCACGGAGGCCTATTTTGCAAACCAAGAGAAAACATTTTTTTCAACGGGGTTAAAAAAATTGGACCAAGTGTATTCAACTAAAAGGAGACTACATTGAAAAATAAATTTTATTTTTTGTAAAATTTTGGTGTTTTCATTTGTAGGCTAGGTACTTATCAAATGACCCTCGTAAAAAAGAATGTTACGAAGAACTTCCTACTACAGCTGGAAATACTACCTGGTTTCTGACACGAAAAACCCATATTTTGATTAGAACAGGAACTCAGATCGACTGCGATACGATAATTCCACCATATTACAAAATAGAAAATAACTGGATAAGTTTAACACCCACGCCCAGAAGAATTGAGAAAAACATAACCATTTTTAAACCGAAAGCAATCAAAAATTGGACACCGGAAACATTAACTTCACTGGTAAGTGGGATATACACACAACAGGACTTAGAAAATTTCAAGGAAAGACTACTTTTCTCGATGGAAAAAAAATCTATAATAAATACAATAACAAAATTTACCCGAAGTGAAAATTCTGCAAAAGATGACATCATGAGCAATCTACTTACAGAAAGGACATTAAGTAACATTGCTGAAAATACTTGGAAAAAACTACTACAGAAATACGAAGAATATGGATCAATTAGCTCTGCAATTATAATGACTGTAATTCTACTACAACTAATAAAAATGGTAGTAGATACGGTAATACGAGACTACACATTGCAAAAACTATATGGATGCTCTAAACATCTTTTTGGAGCAATGTTAACCCCCATAACGCATTTACTAGTAGTATTAAACAAGTTCGACAAGACAAGAGAAAGAAATAAAAGTAATAGTGAATTAAAGGAAATAAGTCACCAGACCGACAATCTCCAGGCCAATTCAAAGAAGATTCAATGCTGAAAAACGGGAAGAACTCGAATTACAAGAATGGAAAATACAAAGACCACTAAATCTGAGACCCCATCCCAAATCATCCCCTAATGTAACCCACGATATACAACCAACACCCATACAAGGAAATGAAGTAAACATCTTTTCATTCTAACTCACAATAAAAGAAAATTAGTTTATTAAATGTCCAAAAATGTTATCTAAACATTAAATTAGATCATGAATTATTTTAAGAGGGGAGGGAAGTAAATGATTTTAAATCATTCCCTAAAATCGTAAATTAATAACTATCAGACCAATAAGTAAAGCGAACTATTATTATTATTGATAATATTATTATAACTTATTTCATTTTGGTCATTATTATCATTATTATTAAGGAGGACAAGGGACAAAAAGGAAAGATAGGAATGGAGATAAAGAACAAAAAAAAAAGGTACAACAAGAACATTCTTTTTTTTTACATATAATATATATTTTCTTGTTTAATTATATAAAATAATACAAGGTATTTACATAGGCACAAATAAATAGATACTAACTTTTAAAAATAACATCATTCCCTAGATAAAACGTAGTTCCAAAACTCGATTGGATAAAACGTAATCTCACTCTCCAATCCATATATACCTCTGCGAAATAAAATAATCTCTGTAAACCGAAAAAATCGTTCTCTTCGTTATTTACAACAGTTAGCTGCAACCGCCCCATCATCAAAAAGACTGATCTCTCTTGTCTCAGCAAGACGGGCAGCTCTAAAATATCGAAATCTGGCCTCACCAGATTTTCTTTCTCTCGACGATCAAGGCGGGCCCATTGATTTATCTGAAACAAATTTTTTTTTTTTTTTTTAAGTCTAAAATATAAGATAAGAAAATCAAGCGAGTGTCAACAAAGGAAATAATTAGGCTCTTACCCTATAAAATCGAGAAACGTTAGGCCTTTTCAGCACGCTGACCACCTCCATTCCCAATTGAAATAAATCATTCGTAGAACGGAAAGAAATTCTCTCGGTTCTTTCGTGAACAAGACGATGAACCTATAATCAAAATGAATAGATTTATTATAAAAAAAAAATTTTAAGGGTTATAATAAAGTTATAATAAAAAAAAAAAAGAAACAAAAAAATATATATACTTACGCTGATGATAGGAGCCATGTTGATTGCTATTTTTCTACAATGTAGAACTTAAAGAAGAATATAGAACTGACGATACTCAAAGCATACCTACCTCGCTTTGTATACACCATTTGTGCATAGCCCTGCAGAATTTCAATAGACGATAACTAATGAAATCGTAAGCGTCAAACTTGTAACTCATAAGAAACTTTTTCTTATAATGTACCGTCGAACTACACATATTGTACCTACATATCCACTTATTTCAATATCAACGTTATTGTAAAGGAAAATCACTGATTTCACATGTTTTTTTTATCTCTACTACACCCAAAAATCTAAGGGGGGAGGTAGTACATCCTGCGACGTATCATTTAAGCATTTATCCAACGAAACGTAAATCAGTGATTTTTCGACACATAGAATAACGTGCATGCGAATTTGTTAACTATGCGCTTTTAACTTCACGGCTTCGCGATACACGGAGTCATTGCACTCTTCGAAATCCAAATGCAACAATTTTATTGATTCAGCAAGAATGATATACGCCAATTGCGACTGTCAATTTAAACAATGCGCCCAATATAATTAACAATTTGTATATCTTAAAATTTCTAATAGATGTCAATCATTAGTGAAAAATCTTTTGATTTATCATTTATTTTTATTTATCATTTATTTTTAATAGACGTCAACCATTTTTTTTTGTAACAGGAAATCTCTGATGCTTAATACACTTGTTGACTCTCTACGACATTCAACAGTCTAAGGGGGGAGGTGTTACGTTCTGAGACGTATTACAGAAATTTAGAATTTTATTTTCAATATTCACTCCTATCAGATATTTCCTGACACACAACGACGAGAATACGAATTTATACGACGCAGCATTTCGTTTATACGACATCGTGACGTAGCGAGTCGCCGGCCTCAAGAAAGACAGCGTGTACATTTTTTAACAAATCAGCATTTCACAATGCTACCATTTGAACGTGTATAAATCGCGACAAAGAATTTCTCAATAAGATGATCTCAAATTATCGTTTAAATCATCTATAACCTAATTATTCTGCGTTATATATATATATATATATATATATATATATATATATATATATATATATATATATATATATATATATATATATATATATATATATATATATATATATATATATATATATATATACGGCAAGGTGCGCCGCGTACGTCAGTCACAATTACAACCTTAGCACAGAAGAACTGGAGAACTCCGTCGACCCCAGACGACATTCGAGGGAAATTCAAATTAAGGTGATGTTAAATACCGACATAATTTTCAAAAGAGTATAACTCATGAAAATACCAATACAATCATCCACAAAAAATTCTGACTATAGTATTTAAGTATACGGAGCGCCTGACAAGCATGTTTTTCCAAAAAAATGATGAGAATTTATTTAATTAAACAAAAACCGTACTGTCGGTAAGTAGGAATCTGCAATTAACCTACTTTTTAAACGAGAACAGCTAACGAAAATACTAATAGAATCACTCAAAAAAATTTCTGAGTAGAGTGGTTACGAGTACGGAGCGCCTGACAATCGTCTTTTTCCAAATAAACGTTTCAATGTTGATATAAAAAATATTGAAATCATGGTTTCACATCACCTTAAATCAATTCACAAATTGGTCTATAACCAGAATTTAAAATATATACGAAAATATTTTTGTTCAGAGAAGTTGAAAACTGTTAATAAGAGTTATATAAACTGTTAAAAATAGTTATAAAATGTAGGATTTTAGACGTTACTAATTGTTTATCACTGTTTGTAACATTCTTTAACAGTTATTATGAGTTATTAAACTATTTAATAACTATTAAATATTTATTAATTATTATTTATATAATAATAATCTATTATTAGTAATTAATAAAAATAAAAATTATAAGTATTAACTAATACAATTAATTCTTAATTAATTATTATGAATAGAACAATGTGACTATTAAAAAATTATTAATTAATAATTATTATTATTGATAAAAATTTAATAATTATTAAATTTTTTTTAAATATATCAAACCTAAATATTGCTTTCTCATAGAGGAAGCTTTGTAATAGTAAAATTTTAATTTTCTTTAAATTGCTCTAGAAACATGAATAAAGGTGTCAGAAGTTTGTGGCACATGATTTTAGAAAATGTCTGTATGGATGGGTGTGTGTGTGTGTGTGTGTGTGTGTGTGTGTGTGTGTGTGTGTGTGTGTGTGTGTGTGTGTGTGTGTGTGTGTGTGTGTGTGTGTGTGTGTGTGTGTGTGTGTGTGTGTGTGTGTGTGTGTGTGTGTGTGTGTGTGTGTGTGTGTGTGTGTGTGTGTGTGTGTGTGTGTGTGTGTGTGTGTGTGTGTGTGTGTGTGTGTGTGTGTGTGTGTGTGTGTCTGTGTGTGTGTGTGTGTGTGTGTGTGTGTGTATACCGCTTTATTTTCGGATCTACGCGGTCGATTTTAACCGGACGGGTCTCATTTTTTTTTTGTTTTTGATTCCGAATTCGGGAAAAAAATAATTTTGTACGACTAACTGATTCGTTTTTGTTTTATGTTGAATTTTTTATTTTCGAAAAATTTATTTTTGATTTTTATTAATGATTGGATTTAAATTTTATAATTGGATGGGTAGCGTTCGAAAGAGCATAAAAAAACCTATATTTAAAAAAAAAAAAATTTCTCTAGCTATCACGGTTATTTTGTTATTAACAAAAACGTGTATTTTTTTTTTAAATGCTTATAACTCCCAAACTAAATGGTCAATTTTTTTGAGAAAAATCATGATAATGGAGATTATGAATAGCTATAATCTGTATAAAATTGAATCCATTCTGTTGGTTAGTTTTTGAGAAAAAAATGAAAAAATGAAAAAAACGTGTTTTAGGTGACGACAATTTACGGGAGTAAAATTGTGTTAATCGCTTCAAAATTCCTTGTAGAGGTAGATTTTTGGTTGCCACCTGCACCTTTCTTTGGGATAGATGATTGGTTCATAAATTTCAGAGATTTTTGAGGTTAAAATTTTTGTAATCTCTTTTTCGAATGGTAATTTCTCGAGAACGGCTGTATGTATCAGAATGGGATAGGTAGCATTTAAAAGAGAATTAAAATACCTATATTTTCTAAAAAAAAAAAGTTTCTAGCTATCACGGTTCTTGGGTTGTTAACAAAAACGTAAAACATGAAAAATGAAAAAAATGAGTTTTGTATGTCCAATGATTCCGGAGGGAAAATTGTCGTAATTTCTTCAAAATTCCTTGTGGAGGTAGATTTTGGATAGCTCTTGGTCGAGTTCTTTGGGCAAAATAATTGGTCCATAAATTTCAGAGATATTTGAGGTTAAAATTTTTTTAACTTTTTTTTAAATCGTAATTTCTCGAGAACGGTTCTATGAATCAGCTACAGATTTCTAGACAATTTTGTATGTGATATAGATATTATGTATGTGAATTTTCATCAAGATCGTACGATTACTTTTTGATATTCAAAAAATTTTCTTATTTTACAAAGTTATGTCGCCTGATAACTAGAGAAAACTTGTTTTAATTTTTTTTTTAATTTGGCGGAGATGTAGAGTGTATATTATTTATTATATGCGTTTTTATAGTAAAAGAATTCGTTTATGAATTTCAGAGATATTCGAGATTAAAACTGATTTAGCCTTCTTATCAAATCGTCGTTTTTTGGATATATCTATACTAGAAAATGGAAATAACACGTGCTATGCCTGCGTGTTGTTCACTTGCTTTTGTTTTTTATTAAGGGTAATTTACAGCGCGATCAAGTTTTAACCACTTATTATACTCATTGAAGAATATATTTGGTTGAAATTTAAATATAAAGATTATCTTTATTTTTTACTCAAAATATCGAAATTTTTTGTATAGAACATTGATTGGGAAAAAGTTTGTATTTTACTTGCAGAATATGCCAGTATTTTTGTTGTAACCTTTTTGGAAAGTCTCTTGACTGATTGACTTGATTGGTGACTTTATAAGAAACATTCATATGTGTAATAAATGAATATATGTAATACAGAGTTTGATAATTTGTTCGAATTTATTTTTAAGTTTTCACAATATTATGGATTTAAAATATTACCTAAAGTTGAAGTTGCACGCGATAACAATATGAAGAAAATCAACCAATAGTCCTAAAATTTGGGAGAGCTATATTTTTGTTTTTATATCTTCAAACTGAATTCGTTGTCCACTAAAATCGAACTATTACGACGAAAGATATTTGAGGTTTAAAATAAAACTAATTTAATTATTGTGATAAAAAATTTTAAAAAATGAATAAATACATTATTTTGAGGAAGCTAAGTGCCAATGTATTGGCAGCGGTTTTTCATATGAAATTAATAACATATAAAAGTCGTACATGAAATATAAATAAAGGAAGCTTAGTTATAAATGCTATTAATATAAAAATATAAAAAGTAAACCCACTTATATAAAACTTTGAATTATACTATTCAATCCAACACATTTAGTATTCATTTATTAATTATTAAATATAGAATTATATTATAATTTAAATTATTTTAATATATAATTAAAATTTAATTATTAATTGAATTTTATACGTTTATTAATAAGGAGTACATTACAGAAGTATATTACATTGTAGTAACCTTGCAGAGAAAAATAAATCCTGTTTGCAGGTCCGGAGTATAGATATACTTAAACTAAAACAATACTAATAACAATGTGAAGAACGTATAGTAAATACCCTTTAACGTATTTATTTGCATAAATTTATTAATTTTGTAGAAGGTGTTTTACCTATTTTGGGTACTAAAATTGATGCTGTTCCTGGTCGATTCAATCAAATTCGAATTAATATAACTAGGTTTGGTTCACATTAATCATAGATTTATACCAATTGTTATTGAGGGAACTAACAATAAAGATTTTATAGATTGATTAAAATTAATTTAAAATCAATTGAAATAATGCTACTTATTATACTTTGATTTAAAACAATTCTTCATTTAAGATATCAATTGAAATTTAGTTAATTTATAATTTTAATTTATCAAATTAAGGTTACTGTTATGAAACATTGTTTTCTTTATTAATTATTCCTCAAATAAGTTCTATTTGGATAAATAAAATTTATTTGGACCACCCGTATTTACTAACATGTTATCACTTTCTTTATACCGGATGTCCCATTTTAAAACCACCAGGCAAATATCTCGAAAACTAAGGGAGATGGAAAAAAACTTTTAATACAAAAGTTGTAGGGTTCAGAGGGGTCCAACTGATCGTGACCTTGGTTATGACATTGAGGTCAATGATCAAGTTCATTTGAAGGTCAAATCGATTTTTTCAAATGGGAATCCCCACTTTTGACCTCGTAAATGGAAAGAGCGGAAATTTTACGTTCAGATATGTCCTTGAGTCAAGGTCATGGTCATGGTCATGGTCATGTTTAAAATCAAACTCAATAAACGCATCAAAACATTCCCATAATTAGGTATACGAGACAAATTGTTAAATACAAAAGTTGTAGGGTTCAGAGGGGCCTAACTGATCGTAACCTTGGTTATGACCTTGAGGTCAATGATCAAGGTCATTTGAAGGTCAAATCGATTTTTTCAAATGGGAACCCCCATTTTTGACCTCGTAAATGGAAAGAGCGGAAAATTTTACGTTTAGATGTGTCCTTGAGTCAAGGCCATGGTCATGGTCATGGTCATGTTTAAAATCAAAATCAATCAACGCATCCAAACATTCCCATAATTACGCATACGAGTGTTAAATACAGAAGTTGTAGTGTTTGGAGGGGCCCAAGTGATCGTGACCTTGACCATGAACTTGAGGTCAAGGATGATGTCGTTTGAAGGTTAAATCAATTTTGTTTAACGGCAACCCTCACTTTTGACCTCGTAAATAGAAAAACCGAAAAATTCTGATATGACCTTGGGTCAAGGTCATGGTCAAAGTTATGGTCAGTTTCCGTGCAGTTAAGAGCAAAGTCGGAGATGACCCGGTCACCTAAGGCAAGGTCGGAGATTACCCGGCCAGTTAAGGCAAGGTCGGAGATGACCCGGCCAGTTAAGGCAAGGTCGGAGAGGACCCGGCCAGTTAAGGCCAGGTCGGAGATGACCCGGCCAGTTAAGGCAAGGTCGGAGATGACCCGGTCAGTTAAGGCAAGGTCGGAGATGACCCGGCCAGTTAAGGCAAGGTCGGGGATGATCAGGCCAGCTAAAAATTCATTGGAAAATTCCACGTTCATGTGTATTTAGTCATAGGAACCAAGTGTTTCGGTCACCATTTACTGAAGAAGATGCTCAAAAGTTGCACCATTTACTTGTTGACAACATTCTATTCTCCTTTTAAAGTTTCTAACAGTATTTAATAATACTTGACGTGGAATACTTAAGCAGATTTGTGTAATCCTTTGAATCATGTCATCTCTTGTAGTTGGCCTGTTGCGGTAGACTGTATTTTTTAGGAAGCCCCATAAATAAAAATCTGGAGATGTCAGATCTGGAGATCTTGGTGGCCATGCTACGGGACCTCCTCTACCAATCCATCGACCGTTAAACCTTTCATTAAGAAAATCTCTGACAATTCTGGCATAATGTGGAGGAGCACCATCTTGTTGTAGCCACATTCTGGCCCTTGTATGGAGATCAACGTTTTCTAGAAAGAGTGGCAGCTCGTCTCTCAGCAACTGTAAATAAGTATGTTGAGTTACGTGACCTTCAAAAAAATAAGGTCCAATCAGACATCCGTTAATAATACCACACCATACCGTTACATTCCAGCGATGCTGATGATCAACTTCTCGCATCCAATGAGGATTAACAGGAGACCATTAGTGGCAATTATGGCGATTCAACATACCAGTACTCTGAAATGCAGCCTCCTCGCTAAAAAGAACACTGTTAAAGAAATTTTCATCATCAGTAATTTGTTGTGTTGCCCATTGGCAAAATGTTATTCTCCGTCGATAATCTACCACAGTTAAAGCTTGATTTAGAGTAATGTGGTAAGGATGGTAACGCGCATATCGTAAATATCTACTGGCCGTAGATCTTGGAATACCCATTGTTAACTCGATTTCGCGTAAACTGACATGAACATTTAAATGTACCATGGCTAGAACAGCAAGAAAGCGAGGATTATTTTCATAATCGTGTTCATTCAGTGTCCTCCTTCTTCGAACGAAGTTTCCTTGTCGACCGCGCAGTTCAATGTCACGTATTACCGTATGATCAGGATGTTGTCGTTGAGGGAACCGAGCACGATACAATCTGCTTGCCTCTCGACAGTTTCGTCGACATTCTCCTAAAATAAGAAGAATGTCAACTATTTCATTAGCAGAATAGTCAGGTATTCTTTTCTAGTTGTAAATGCAATTATTTATGAAAACACACCACAAAAGAAATAATATGTTATTATACTATACAATATTTTAAAACGAAAAAGTTTAATTTTCTGTGCCAATATAAGTGTGCTCAATTTGAAAACAATTTGATGTAAACAGTAATAATTATTGACTATTACCGATCAATGCTGAATACTACTGGTCACTATTGGATACAGATGGTCAACACTTATTAACTTTTGTTATTATTTGATATAAGTGGTTAACCCTGGTAAATATTGATAATAGTAAAAATAGTAAAATTTCCCGCTTTTTCCATTTACGAGGTCAAAAATAGGGGTTCCCATTTGAAAAAATCGATTTAACCTTCAAATGACCTTGATCATTGACCTCAAGGTCATAACCAAGGTCACGATCAGTTGCGCCGCTCCAAACCCTACAACTTCTGTATTTAACACTCGTATGCGTAATTATGGGAATGTTTGGATGCGTTGATTGATTTTGATTTTAAACATGACCATGACCATGACCATGGCGTTGACTCAAGGACATATCTGAACGTAAAATTTTCCGCTCTTTCCATTTACGAGGTCAAAAATGGGGGTCTCGATTTCAAAAAATCAATTTGACCTTCGAATGACCTTGATCATTGACCACAAGGTCATAACCAAGGTTACGATCAGTTGGGCCCCTCTGAACCCTACAACTTTTGTATTTAACAATTTGTCTCGTATGCCTAATTATGGGAATGTTTTGATGCGTTGATTGATTTTGATTTTAAACATGACCATGACCATGACCATGACCTTGACTCAAGGACATATCTGAACGTAAAATTTTCCGCTCTTTCCATTTACGAGGTCAAAAGTGGGGGTTCCCATTTGAAAAAATCGATTTGACCTTCAAATGACCTTGATCATTGACCTCAAGGTCATAACCAAGGTCACGATCAGTTGGGCCCCTCTGAACCCTACAACTTTTGTATTAGAAGTTTTTTTCCATCTCCCTTAGTTTTCAAGATATTTGCCTGGTGGTTTTAAAATGGGACACCCGGTATATTAGTATATGTATACATATATATCTTGATCCTCTCTGTTACGAGTAATTATATTCATAATCTCCCTTTTTTCTTATTTAGTTTACCGCGGTCGCGCCGCCCGTCGCCGATGAAGATGCTCATTCCATCGTGCGATCATTACTTATGAGTAAAAAGGCAAGCTTTGAGGTTCTCCGGTTGCGATGTACGAGTTCTTCCGGGTTATTTATCAGTAGGAGGGAACGGTGTTCGACGAGACTGGCGCCAGGCGTTGTATGGTCGCAGCTGCAGGTGTGTATAGAGTCACATATGTTTTTTTCTTTTTCCCTTACTTTTTTTTTTTTTTTTTTTTTTTTTTACTTTATTGAAGTCCTCCTTTCCTTATTCAGGGTGCGCCTACCGGTCATCCCTCGGTGATAGATCTGGCTGCGGAGGAGAGGTTCATCACTTCCACCTTCGGTACCGTCGCAGCTCGTGGGCTTACGCCCCTCTATGCGGCGAACTTCGACGCGGCCGGTCGAGCTCTTCCGTCTGCATTGATGGAGGTGCCTCTGCATATAGATCCGAAGAGGAACCCCTCCCTCAACGAGAGCTTCGGAATCAACGTACCCACGTACTATTTATCGGGCACGCTTCCTTCTCCGAGATCCACACGGAGGACGGGTCCCTTGATTCCTGCAACATTGTCCACTGGAGTGAGCCGAGCGCCGAGAAGCTTTGGCTCTTCGTACACCCGGATTTTGTAGGAGCCTTCAACCTCGCCTTATCCAAGACGATAGATAAGATGCGAGCGGATGGAGAGGACGTTTCCTCGTGGCGTGATGGTTGCCCTTTCCCTCATCACCACAAAAATATTGTGGTGACACCGGAGTTCCTCCAACGCCATGGCATAATGTACGAGGTCGTGTGTCAACGCCCCGGTACCCTCATATATGTGTCTGGTGGAGTGCCGCATCAGGTTTTGAACACCGGCGTCCTTCTTGCCGAGGCCGTAAATGTGGGTGGTCCTCGGTGGAACTCCAACTTCCTCCAGCCCGTGTGTCATTGCCCGGAGGCCGCTGTCAGTCCTGTTCGCCGGAATAGGGCTTCAATGGAATATACTCATTCGAAGCCCGTTCTCTTCCGTGAGTGCCCGGTCAAAGGGTGTCAGGTAGCGTCGCCGACAGCTGACCACGAACGTGCCCACATGCGTCAGCATGGACCGGGTTCTGGATCGGCTATCTTTACTTGCCGTTTGTGCCCCCGGGTATACCTGCAGGAGCGCTTCTTAAGGCCATGTGAAACCGTGAATTTCAATATTTTTTAAATCAACATTTAAAAGTTTATTTGGAAAAAGACGAACGTCAAGCGCTCCGTACACGTAAACACTATATTCAGATTTTTTTTTGGGTGATTCTATTGGTATTTTCATGAGATATCCATGTTTGAAAAGTAGCTTAATTGCAGATTCCTACTTACCGACAGTACGGTTTTTATTTAATTAAATAAATTCTCATCATTTTTTTGAAAAAACACGAACATCAAGCGCTCCGTATATGTTAATACTATACTCAGATTTTTTTTTGGACGATTCTATTGGTATTTTCATGAGATATCCATGTTTGGAAATTATGTCGGTATTTCACATCACCTTAAGGAAACACCTCACTGTGGCCCACCAAATTGTTACGGTGCTAGGACCTCAAAGGGCTTGCCCTTCTTGTGGTGGATCTTACGGTGCCTCTTTTAGTCGCCACGTGAGGACTTGCAAGGGGGGGCCCCTCACGTGCACATGGTGCCAGGTTAGTTATTCGGCCGGCCGATATGATCGGCATCGACTGACATGCCGCTGTCGACCGTCGGCGTCGTAGCTGAGCGATATGTCTACGACGTTGGTGCGTTCTGCTGATTAGGCGCTGGTACCGTGGTTTACCTGTTGGGAGACACTACCCTGGTATTTGTTGCTGACCACGCGACATTGTTACGTGTTGTTACGAGAATACTTAATACGTATACAAAGTCTATAGTTTTAATATATTCATTTTAGCATGAATATGAAAGGTGTACTTAAGGAGTGATTGACTTAGGAAAATTACGATTGTACTTGTACAATACACTAATAAGCGTTTATATTTACTTGTGTAAATTATTATTAATTAAGATTCCATTATTATTTATGAGTTGATGTATCGATAACTTTAAGAACCTTTTGATCGCTGCTTTTTTTTTTTTTTTTTTACCGTTGTTCTATGTATATCATTCTTCCCAACCAGCACGTCGTGCTGCTTTTAAATAAAGACTGTTTTCTTTACATCTACCTTTTATTTTATTTCATTTACCTCTACGAAATATATATATTCCTTTGACTATTTTTGTATCAACGTTTATGAATAATAGGTTATACCTTGTTACTGTAATTTTCATTAACAATTTCATAATTCTTGGGAGTCGTTATTAGATTGCGATGCGATTGGTATAAGTAAATTACTTTATTGAGTAACCGAATTAGTAATTATTTAGTATTATAATTTGAGCCAGCCCTTTCTAATGCGACTAATTAATAACTCACACTCCTGCATAATCTTGAGCCACTCAAAACCCGGCCTCTAACCTTTCCGCGAGTTTGTCCTCCGCTATCGATGCAGCCTACGAATTTCAGCAGCCACGCGCACTTGAATCATCTGCAGCGGTGAAACGCGCTGCGTCGGAACTTCCCTTTCCGCGCGTAACTGTCCGCCGGATTCCGTTGACGGTGCGGATTCTCTTGGCTGACGACTGTCTGGCGCCAAGATGGTATTGCTACCGCCCCGTTTTTTTTTTGCGTGGGGGTACTTGCTGACTGCAGCTCGATTCCTTGCCTATAAAGGTAGCCTGGAGTAGCCTCGGAATTGTTAGTAATCATGGAGATCTCTGGAAGCTTTGCTGGATTTCCTATCCTCGTTACTGCCCGACCGTTGGCGAGATGGGCGAATGTACAGGTTAGCACTTATTTTCTTCTGCAATTTGATTTCCTTTTAACCTCCATTTTTGTTTTGCTCGTTCTTAATTCTATTCCATGTTTCCTTATTCGCAATTCTATTCTGTGTTCTAGCGTCGGGCTCAAGCACTGGGTCCTCGCGGTCTTGGTGCGCTATGGATTGCCAGGGTCCGATGAGGGCTGGCGGTTCGGTTCGTCCACCTAGTCGGCGGATGCTTTCGCCCGAGCCGACTGGCTTCATAGCTGTGGACATGCGGAACCGGGAACAGGCTATATTTCGCCGGGCGCTGGAGGCCAGGCGGCGAAGGGATGGACAGCCTCCCACCTACGAGGAGGTGGTCAGTTACGTGCGGACTCCTTCGCCCTCACGCCCAGGCGAGCAGCAGGCTGAGGCTGAGGTTCAGCCCTGGCGTCCTCCGACGCGAATTTTGAGTCCAGAGCCGGATCAGTGCACCGATGACCCGTCACAGGGGAGCTGCATATTGACACGATCCTCTGCTGGCTCGTCGAGCACCAGTAGCAGGGAGCGTTCTCCTGCCCCTTCTGTAGTGGCTGACACCGAGCCAGTCAATAGGGGACCAGTTGCGCGTCGAGGTATCAGGCGTGATCGTCTTTTTGCACGCTTACTGCGATAAGTTTCACAGTTACTCTGTACATGTCGTTGCGTACCCAGTCCTTTTTTATTTTACAATATAATACAATTTTACCTACACGATGTTTGTTTTTATTTCCGTGCCTGTCCTAAAAATAATTCCTCTAACCTTCCTTCCCATAATATCCTTTTCCGTGCATGTGGTTCCTTTATGCATAATGGAGGGTATCGGTATTCTTTTATCATGGTGGAGGTCGGATATCTCGCACATTTTTTTCTATTTCGCGATGTATCCGTCCCAGGGTTAAGAATTCGCGCGGTCAGTCGAGTTGTATATTCTCCGTTCTTTATTTCAAATTTTGCTCTTTAGTTGCACGGCGGTGAGTGTGCGCTTTACATTTGTGCTGACGTTTGATTTAACTTAATACGCGGCCTTCCACAGTTTAGTTTACGTTTACATAATACGTGCCTCGCTTAGTTTTCGATTATGACTCATTTGTC
The DNA here is from genome assembly GCA_036365515.1 of Torymus aiolomorphi. Classification (NCBI taxonomy): domain Eukaryota; kingdom Metazoa; phylum Arthropoda; class Insecta; order Hymenoptera; family Torymidae; genus Torymus; species Torymus aiolomorphi. The sequence continues at coordinate 626,277 of CM070873.1, read as the reverse complement.
ACGAGCCCAACATGCTCAATTGTCATCTCCAAAATCTGCCGTGTGTACCTGCTTACTATTTTCTAAGGATTTGGTGTTAGCTTAAGCAAATCATTCCAACGATTACTATTATATTATTAATAAATGGGTTTCCTTTTCCTCTTTTGACTATCCCCGTGCATATTATAAATGCCTTGCGCATTTACCTGGCGCGGACCTATGATTTCCTCGTGCAACAACTCAATCGATTTAATCACTCATACACAGATCTCTCATGAGATAGCTGGTTGATAAAAGCAATTCACTATATTATGTCGCTTATTCTGGCCAAGAATTCTTTAGATAATGAGTAGGCGTGCGGTTCGCTGCATAACCCGCGTTCTATCGTATATGCGTTAGCGTGCCCCGCCATGGCCCTGACCGCGACGTGGGAGAGATGCCGCAAGCAAGCTGTCGTTTTCCCCTTCACGTCACGTGACCGTTGGGCTCAAAGCTGCTCAGCGCCGAGATACGACTTGCGTCGTTACACTTTTTTTTTTTTTTTTTTTTTTTTTTTATGCAGCCAATTGAGAGCTTCTCTTTTTTTTCTCCTTTCTTTTCCAGCTCCGCGACTCACATCTGCGGATCCCTTTCGCCGGGTTCTTGCCGCGACTCCACTCCGTAAGCGCACTTCCTCCCTTTACGAGTACTCGAGTTGCTAGTTCGATACAATATAAGGGAGCTGACCTTCGAAAGATCAGGGAGATGGCGCGTACGGGAACCGATAATCGGGCCATTGCTCTGTGTCTGCGGGAAGGTAGGGTGCATGCACCTGCTTCTTTATACGTTGTATATAGGTTTTAGCGAATTCGGCCCGACTACTCATTTTTAATGCGTGACTCATACGTCTGTTTATTTTTACGATTAAGAGGTAAATTACTTTTCTCGCTTGCTATCATGGAATTTGATGAGTTTGTTTCCATTCCTTTTTCCTGTTTTTTTTTTTTTCGGAAATCATATTTCTGCGCCGTAACCTAAAAATTTGCTTCCTGTTTCCCCGTTTGTATTTTCGTTAGAATCATTTGCATGTGTGAATGATTTGTTATGACTAAAGCGTACCCTACTCTTTTTCTCCTTTTTTTCTAAATTTTGACGCATACAATTATTATTGGTATTCTAGCGACACTCATTGCCGGCGCTAAAGATATTTATTATTTCATATTTAAAAATTGTATATTTGACATATCTTTGCACGTGTAATGTGCCCCTTTTTGACTTGGGCGCGCGAATTCCTCGCGATTGGCTTGTTGTTTCCCTCTTTTTCTTTAGAAGAACGTACAAGATATCGACCTTCACACGCGCGGCGTCTGAGGGGCCGCGGAAAAATTTTCGTTCTTGTTCCCGGAACGTATGTAATATGCGCGCCCGTCGTCTGAGGGGCCGCGGTTAATTTCCGTGCTCGACCATCCCTCCCGAAGCCATATTTACTCGCTTCTCGAAAGCTCGCGATCCTATATCCCTTTGGGTGGCTCGTAACTTCTTTTTAGGAGATTGAGATGTACCGTTCGCGTTTGTTCCCCCTTTTGTATTTTGGCGTTATGTGTGTTGTAATTGATTTCGATGATTTCGCACGGCCCTACGTACTCCCGGTCCATTTTGCCGTGTTTGGGGTTTTTCATGAGATATACCATTTCCCCTTCGCGGAAGTGACGAAGGTTTTGCTTCTGGTCGTAGTAAAATTTGGATTTATATTTCGCTTGGGCCAAGTTCATGGCCGCCAATGTTCTCAGCTGTACTAACGATTGTGTAGTGTCAGCTAGATATTCGCTATAGGTTAGTAGTTCCTCTCGTGGGGGGAAACTAGAGGGGGTTCGGGCCCGGTCTCCAAATACTACCTCGTGCGGGCTATAACCTAATCCTTCATGTACCGTGGCATTATACGAGTGTTGCGCTAGTAGCAATAACTCGTCCCAGTTCTCGCATGCGTTCAGGTACATTTTCAAATACTCGTTGAGTGTGTGGTGCATTCTCTCGATTCCCCCATTTGACTGCGGGTGGTAAGCTGTAGTGCAGAATTTATTTATCTTAAAGGCTTTCGCAAATTCGTTCATCATCTTGTTCACAAAGTGGGATCCTTGGTCGGATATAATAACTGCTGGGGCCCCGAAGTAGCTGATTAGTTTCTCCGTCAGCACGCGAGTCACTTCTCCCGCCGCAGCTTGCTTGGTTGGCGCGAGTATGCAGTATTTACTGAAATTGTCTTGTATTGTCAGAATGTATTGGTTATCTAGTTTAGTCACCTCCTTCGGCCCCACAAAGTCTATTGAAATTTTGCTGAACGGTTTTGAGGGTGTGTCACTTATTATCATGGGAAGCCGTGTCTTTACCCGGACGAGTTTGTCGGTTTGGCAGTCCGGGCAGGTCCGTACGAACTGTGGCACATCCGATTGCATATTCCTCCAGTAATACTCGTGGGCCAGTCTATCATAGGTTTTAGTTATCCCCTTATGACCACCTATAGCCGATTCGTGATATTCTTTAATGATCCGGTAACGCTCCTCCACTTTTGGAACTGGGAGGTTATTTTTAAAGAAGACTATCGTGATATCGATCCCCTTGAACGTTTGATTACATTGCTCGATAAGAAAACTCCAATCGGCCAAAGTTAGTACGGCTGAGTCCCTGATAATGCCTATGGATCTTATCTCGAACTGTAGGACCAACTGTTTTAACGTGCGAATACATTGCCTTATATCGGGTCGCATGGCTTTACTATCTATGTGTATTTTGACAAACACTCCCAATATTCGACCTCTACTTGTCTCCGTAAGGTGTATTTTCCCTATGGCCTGCGGTGACCCTCTTAGGTCATCTTCCGAGATGTATCGTCGCTCTAGAAGGGTCTGTGGTACCTCCATTTCGAAATATAACTCCGTTGGTATTAAGTAAACTAAATTTTCCTTGTACGCGAATGGTTGCTCATCCAGTAGTTGTACGTGTGTAAATGTCCCCTCGCTGGCTTTGTCTATTAGCCATGGGGGCAGCATGTGTGATGGTCGTGCTTCGGCTACTAGGTATCGAGTCATTAATCCCGTGCAGTGCGCGGGAGTTGGGAGTGCCTCCTCTATACGGGTCTCGTCCATGGCTCCGTCGGACGTTCTATTGCGTTCAAGCTGATCAGGGGTATTTTCCGTTGTAGGGAGATATGGGGTGTAGTGGACCCCTGTTAGGTTTATGTGTGCGAATTCGGGGCTTTCGTTTGCCTTATAGTGGAGGAACCTCACCCGCTCGTTTACGTGGAAATGTACGCATACGTTCTGCTTGTATTCCTATGAGAATATGTAAATGCAGTCTCCATCAGCATACTCGTTGATGTCTGATAGAATACGACAGGCCTCCAGGGGGTTTCCACAGGATGCCAGAGCCGAGCTCTCTAATAACCTTGCTCGTATTTCTCCCGGGGATGTATCTAATTGCAGTGCTTTAATCAGGGAGAAAAAAAGGCAGTTCCCGTGCGGAGAACTTGGGATGTCCTTATCTTGGGCGAGGGGTAGGTCCGGCTGTGCGCATTGCGACTCTTCTGTGTATACGTAGAACCCCTGTATTGAAGTCGACGGGGGGCCTTCGTTGCTGACTTCCATAAGGCTGGTGACCCCTCGGCTTGCGTTCCCTTCCTTTTCGCGGTGGTTTGACGGTGGATCGCCGTCCCAAGAGTCGCTCGCTAGTTCCTCCTCGTTGGTAGCCTTCGCAGGACTTGGCCCGCCTGATCCAGTTCGCTGGCCCAGTGACGGATTATTTCCCTTGGGAGGAGAAGTTTCCGGCTCGCTACCAGTAAAAAGTCCGGTTTCCGATTCTTCGACCGGGTTCATGGTTCCGGGGGTGTTAAACCTTTGGTCAATGCCCTCGACCCGTGTGCCGGGATTCGTTTTAGTCGATTCCGAGGCCGCGCCGTCATCGTTTATGCTCTTCATGCTGACATCTCCATCATTTATCGGGGTGACATGATAGTACCCATGGCGTGAATCGTACCCTGCGTGCGTCGGGGTCACCTCTAGATCCTCGGTGTAGGATGGCATTCCCGTAGCAGGTGCCATGTCCTCTTCGCTTTCTGGTTGAATCTCCCGTCTTTCGCCCGCGGGACTAGCGTTTTTTATTGGCGAGATCGCTGCTGATCTTTCGTCCCACGTCAGGCGTGAATCCTGAGCTGTCGGTCCCTGATGGGGTGTAGAGTTGCCCTGAGATCGGGCGTCCGCCTCCGGATGAGCGGGTGTTTCCCATATGTCTATACGGAACCCTGATCGGCTGTTTTTCTCTCTTTCCTCCATTTCCACCATGAACTTTACTATGGCCACTCTTTTAACGGAACTGTCTAGCAACTGGCGCAGCCTGTCTTTTACGGACTCGCTCGCGGGGCCTATATTTTGCGAACCCAACGTATCTTCGAGAAGGAGTTCATTCCCCTCGTTGCTTTTTTGGGCAGCCTTGGGTCCCGATCGTCCTATATCCAACTCCTGTCTTCCGGTCAGACCAGCCATTGATGTGCCGGGATATTTCGCCTCTAAGCGCGGAATGTTTGAGATCTTACTATTACTTAATGACCGTGGCCCCAATCCTATTGACGTGGGGTTGGGTTCCGCTTCGATGGATTCCCTCAATATCTCGTCTATCCGTTCCCACTCCGATTTGGGCAGGTGATATCTGTAGTTCGATATCTTCGTCAGATTGACATTAGTCAATATGCTTTCGATTTCTATGTTGTTGTGATAAGACAGCGTGTACACCTGTTTATTGTCGTCTGATTCGGGAAGCCAGTGCACGCGCACCTGGCCTCTTGATTTGAGTATGTCGCGGTTTAACCGACAGAGCCAAAAGCCGTCGTCAACATTACAGTACAGCGAGAAATTCTCCTTTTTTGTATAAGATCGGGAATTCAGTTTCCTTTTGATTCTCCCTTTCCTTTTGGCTTAATGCTTCGGGATTTATTCTTGGAAGCAGAACAATTGGCATGCCTTGCTGACCACTTGATTAACCTGGTAATGAGATCCCGTTAAGATTTGTTTCACTTGCTGGTGTGCTATCAGTAGTTTCGCCGAACGGGGGTCGTTGTCCGTATATAAGCGGTTGGGCCCGCGGGGCGGCTGGGACTGGCCTGGCGGCTGAGGTTAATGGCGTACTAGCTATGTGGATCCCATCTCGCATGTTACGCTCCTTCCTTAAGTATGCTAGCTCTTTATTCTCCTCCGCCTGAGCTATTACTGAATTTCAGTCCGGTTTTGTGCCTTGAGGGATCTTCCCACATACGGGAAGCTTGCGGCCTGTTCTTCCTTCAGTTTGTCTCCGGTATCTCCGCCTTTTCGGCCCTCGAATCCTTGTTTCCGTATCCGAGCCCTCTCGGTAATCCGGGTCCGTTGACGAGCCTTCCCGTTCATCTGAGTCTGTTGAGGCGTCTAAGTTGGGTATCTTTTTCTCCCGTAGATCACCGGAGCTTTCCCCGCTACCCGACATTTGGGCGCCGTTTACGCCGCTATCTCTTTTGGCATGCCTTGTGGTAGATCTTGTTGCGTACAATATCCTCGCCGGGGGATCGTATTCGTTGTAGTTGTCTTCTTTCTCTTGTCTTTCCGCTAATTCGTAGAGTTTTACCCGGGGTTGATCCGGATTTTCTTCCCCCTCCTGTATGATGGGGTTCCTGGATAGAGCATCTGCGTTGCAGTTTCGCGGTCCCGGTCTGTAAATAACTTCGAAGTCGTAGCCACACAGTTCCGCCTTCAGCCGGTTGAACCGTAAGTCCGGCTTCTTGGTGTTATGAAAATGCTTCAGCGGCTCGTGGTCTGTAATAACCGTGAATTTTCGACCGTATAAGAAGGGCCTAAATTGTTCTTTCGCAAAAACAATAGCAAGGAGCTCTCGATCGTATGTCAAATAACGTAGTTCTGGTCCCCTTAGGCAACGAGAGGCATACTGGCAGGCATGGTCTTTTCCTATTTCACCTTGTCCTAGTATGGCTGCTAGGGCAAAGTCGCTTGCGTCTGTTGTTATGATGAATTCCTTTGATAGATCGGGCGCCATCAAGACGGGCTTGCTGCAGAGCGCATCTTTTATTTTTTCGAACGCCTGTTGCTCGGCTTCCCCCCATACAAACGGCTGCTTGCCCATATGATCGCGTTCTCTTAACAAATTTGATAGGGGCCAGGCTATTTTTGCGAATCCTTCTACGAATCGGCGATGATATCCTGCTAACCCTAGGAACTGTTTGATTTTCTTTTTGCTTGTAGGGACAGGAAAATTGCGTACTGCTTCGATCTTCTTCGGATCTGGTCGTATTTTCCCGTTGCCGGCAATGTGACCCAGAAAGCTAGCCTCCCGTTGCAAGAATTGGCATTTATTTGGCTCTATAGTGAGGTTGGCGTCGTCTAGTCTTCTCATAAGTCGCCTAAATTTCTTCCCGTTCTCCTCTAAGTCCGTCGCGAAGACTATTATATCGTCTAGATAGACGTATAATTCTACCCCCTGTAGTCCACTCAATACGAGGTCCATTAGGCCCTGAAAGGTAGCGGGCGCGTTGCGCAGGCCCATGCCCATTCGCGTGTACTCGTAGTGTCCGTACGGTCCGGCGAAAGCAGTCTTGTGCGCGTCTTCCGGATCCATTGGAATTTGGTAAAATCCTGTTTTCAAATCAATCGCCGTAATATATTGGGCCGTTGCAACGGATTCTATAATATCTGTTGTAAGTGGAAGCGGGTAACTATTGCCTACGGTTATCTCGTTTAATTAGCGAAAATCTGTCACCATTCGCCATCTCTTTTCTCCATTTTTTTCCACTTTTCTTGGGGACTACCCACATCATCGATGAGTAAGGGCTATCAGAGGGTCTAATCACCCCTTCCTCTAAACATTTGGATATTTGTCGCTGCATCTCCTCCTTTATAGCAGACGGGTGGCGAGGCCTCTTAGCTCGTACTGGCTCGTCTGTTGTGGTCACTATTTTATGCGTCACTAAATGCGTCGCTTTTAATTTTTCTCCTGGTAATCCAAAAATATGTGGCTGTTCCCTTATTAATTCATTAATATGCGCTATTTCCTCTTCATTTAGGTCCTTTAGAATGTCGGGGTCTAGCGCCTTGAATACTTTTGTTGCTCGGTCCTCTTCATCGTCCGAGAGCAAGCGAAGGACGTTCGCGTGTTCCTGTTCACTGAAATCATCTATGTTTGGTCCGCTGAATACTTCGTCCTTTTCGCGCATCACTTCGCAGGGTTCTAACGTGACTGTCGGAGCCTTAATTCGTATGGGCTCTTCGCTGATATTGTAGCAGAGTGCGTGTACTTTACCATCTCTATTTTCGGCTATGAAATTCCCAAATAATACCTTGGGCCCCAATTTTTGTAAGGGGACTAGCCCTACTTTCTCCTCTTTATTTTGGACTCTCGCGTAAATTACCTGCCTTGTATGTGGCGGGATTATAAATTCCTCTTCCCTTTCAAAGGGTATGACTAATTGCCCTACCTCTATGCATTTGTTAGCGGCATTGACTTTGATGCCGTGTTTAGCTAACATATCCCACCCCAACAGTCCGTCTGTATCTATGGGAAAATCATTAGGGATTACGTGCGCTTCGCAGGGGAGTCCGCTTAATGTTACATTTACGCTTCCTAGAGTCACGCATTTACCAGGCGTGATGCCACTTATAGTAACTAACTTTTCTGTATTTATAGATCCTTTTCTAACGCACTCTTGCTTAATTAGTGACACATCTGCTCCTGTATCAACATAAAATCGACCCCTATTTCTTCTGAGATGTGCGCTTCTCACGTTAACTACGGGGGTCGGCGTCCTGCCTGGGCGAATCTTATAGCGTATTCGGGTCTACTTGCGCTTGCCTCCTCTTTTACTTGCTCAGTCCCGCAGGACTCTGGCGCCGAGCATCCTGGAAGTTTAAATGACCGGTCGCGTTCTCCCTGTTCGGCTCCTTGCTGTTGACGTTATTTCCCGCGCCATTTCGTCCGTTATCATAACGTCGATCGTTGTTCCGATCCTGGTATCTTCGATCTTCGTTGCGATCCTGATATCCATCTCTTGGATAACGATTCGGGCGGTCATCTCTGTTAGTTTCATTGTAATTGGGACGATAACGCACATCGCGATTTCCGCGGCCTCCCTGATTTCGATAGTTATTGGGTCGGTATTCTGGTCTCCAATTTATTCGCGAATCTCGGTTATTTCTCGGGTCCCTGTTGGGATGGCGGTCAAGTCGGCCCTCGTAATTCCTTGGGTCTTGTCTGTTTATATCGCGCGGTCCGGCCCGAGGGTTAGCATTTGAGGGTTGCGCGGGATACCTTGCTGTCGGGTATGTCACCGGAGGAGCCGGACCCATTGGGTACGGGGTATATACGACTTGTGGTGGCTGTGGTGGGGATGCTGCCGCCAGCTTGTCTCGGTTCTCTAGGGTAACTTCTCCGATCTTCAGGGCTTTTTGTAGGGCGTATCAATCGCCATATTGATGTCCCTTCTTTTGGCAGAAGATGCAAAATTTCGTCTCTGTGTCCTTATACCGGCACCTACCCTCGGGGTGCTCATCCAAGCCGCAGACGCCGCAGCGATCCTTAGCGGGGGCCCTCCTGATCATGGCCTCCAGCGGATTGTCGTTTTTTAGTTTAGCGTATTATTCCATCAGTTCGGTTAGAATACCTTCTGCGGAGATGGGGCCCGACTGCGTCCCCCCGCGTCGTGCCCCGGTTCTCTGTTCCACTCTTACGGCTTCTGTTATCGCCTCTACCAGGGTTTTGGGATTCGCGGCTCTTACTTGGTGTTGCAGAACCCCTTCAAGTCCGTACAGAAACTGATCGAGAGCTTCCGAGTCACTCCTGTTTTTGTAAGTTAGTTTCTCGAAATCTTGTAGGGATCTATCGGCATCGTAGGTATTCAGTAGTCGATTCAGCAAGATTTCTACGCGCTGTCCATAACTTCCGACGCTTTCCCCTTTCTCTTGTTTGATAACCTTAAGTTCGGCGAGTAATCTGTCGGCGCCTCCGGCGCGCGTGTACCTCATTGTAATATCTTCGAGTATTTTTTCGACCGATATAAAACGGTTCATAAGGCACATATAACCATCCGCAGCTCGTCCGCGAAACTTTGAGGCTAATGCACTCATCAGCCAGCATTCTGCGGATGAGCCAAATTCGTTCAGTACGTTGCGCACTACGCGGCAAAAGAAAGCCACCGAGTCGGGATTCCCGTCGAATGGGGGAATCGTAGTCATAGCCTGTTGTAGCGAAAATGTCCACGCAGCGTCCCTCGACCGGGAGACGCGCGGGTGTGGCGGTGGGAGGTCGATGGACTCGGGCAGGGGCTCGGCGAGGGGCTGACGCATCGGTATATAGCCTGCCCCGTAGCCTGGAAGCTCTGTTTTTAATTGTGACTCTATATTTGTTAATCCACTAGCCCTTTTGGCGTGCGCGAGGAAATGATTGTAACCCGACAGTCTTCTCGCCTTAAATTCTGGTATTTGGTCAGGCGTTAACCACTTCGGTATGTAGTTATTGGGTGCTTCTGTGGCTGTGTGCGGAACACAGAGTAAGTTGCGATCCACGCTCGCGATGGTGGGAGCTACCGGGAGTCCTCCATTATTAAGTTCACTTTTCTCGGGCGACGCCCTCCCGGTGGAGTACGTCGCCTGCAATAGTTCTCTTGACGGGTTCGGGGATTTCGATTGCGTTTTTGGTAATTTTTGTAATCTGGCCGCGAGTTCTTCTCTATAGTTCGTAATAATTTGAACCTCGTCGATCCCCAGATCTCCGGCCCCCACAGATAAAACGTGATCGAGCTTCCGACTCGCGATTTCCAAAGCCTCGGGAGAGGATAGAGCTATTGCCATGTCGGCGCAGGCGAGAGCATCATTAATGTCGGCCTCCAGCTGATCCGTCGTTCGAAACCTGGGGGTTCGAGAGCGTGTCCCTGAGCATCGCGTTACTTCAACGTCGGGATCGAATCCGGCGGCTTCATTTTGCCACGTGGAGTCAAGTTATATTCTTCGTTATTCCTCATGTTTCGACGCGACAAGAGTTTTTTTAAACATGATAGATTTAAAGTGTTCCGCGAACCAAAATCACTCAGTATTCACGGCCCGTAATTTTACCTTCTTTTAACTCGCTCCTTATTGGTCACGTGATTCCCCACGAGAGACAGGGTGCAATAATTGGGTATTAAAAGTTTCACTTACCCTTGTAGGCAGACCACAATAAGGATGATGGAGACGTGTAACATCCTTCCTTCCTGTTAAGCGTTGAGTGGCATGTATTCGGTTCGTACTTCGCGATTTTACTCAGATGTATTTCTAACGAACACCCCACACCTAGCACCAGAAAATTGTTACGTGTGAGCCTATCACGGTTTACGCACGTACGAAGGGTTCTGAGATGTTCGTGTCGTTCCAAGCCGAGACTCGAAACGATGCAGTAAAATACAACTAGAGTTAAAGTATACTTGGGTTATTTATTAAAATACTTATAGGCGCGAGAGAGATAATCCTAACACGCGTTCGCGATGCAACCGATCGACGTCCTCTCGTAAATTCGTTATCCGCTCGTCCTCGTCCCTCGTATCTCGCTTCCGTCCTCTCTCTGACCCCGCTTTCGTTCCCTTTCTTTCTGTCCCCTGGATGCGCTTCCCTCGGTTTTTATATCTCTGCCTTGGGGCTCGTAAGTGGGGGATCATTGCTCATCGGCTGTTCGTTTCTTCCCCCTAATTCGACGTCCAGATCTCGTGCCGGTGATTCAGTGCCTCGCGGATTCGCTGTTCTGCTGACTCGCATTGGTTGATGTCATGCACCTTCGACATTCGACGTCCTCTATCAACGCTCGGTATATTGCTGACAGGGAGTTTGTGTTGGGCTACGTGTCTTCGTTCTTCGAGAGTCTGTATGAGTTCATGGCCGCACGCGCTTTCTCTCTGGAAGCTACCACTCGTAACAAAGAACAAACCAATTTTAATACATTTCTGAGAACAGTCATATAATAGTTGTTTCGTACAACTGTTTGCATTACTTGACTATTGATAATTGATTTCACAAATTTCGATTGTTTAATTTGCAGTGATTATTATTCTGTAGATTATACAGAAAAAACGTATACTTGCTTTATTTTATACTTTATTAGAAAGTTTTATAACAATACTATTTGTTTTACTGATTGTTTTAAAAAAATATTTAGGTTTGATATATTTCAACAAAATTTAATAATTATTAAATTTTTATCAATAATGATAATTATTAATTAATAATTTTTTAATAGCTATATTGTTCTATTCATAATTATTAATTAATAATGAATTGTATTAGTTAATACTTATAATTTTTATTTTTATTAATTACTAATAATAGATTATTATTATATAAATAATAATAAATAAATATTTAATAGTTATTGAATAATTTAATAACTCATACTAACTGTTAAAGAATGTTACAAACAGTGATAAACAATTAGTAACGTCTAAAATTCCACATTTTATAACTATTTTTAACAGTTTATATAACTCTTATTAACAGTTTTCAACTTTTCTGAACAAAAATATTTCCGCTAGGGAGAATACCAATAAAAATTCCTATGATTTTGTAACTTTCACTACAAAAATACCAATTTGTCCCATGGATCTTATAGAAAATTGTAATTTTTCCTACACAATTTTTCTGCATGTTCATACAGATACAAATGCAGAATATGTTGAGCAATCCAAACTCCAGAATGCGTGTTACCAAACGAATATCACTGCGGCCAAATGCTTCATAAAAATGTTTATAGCAGCAACATTTCACACGACTCATAAATTCATTGCAGTGCATAACTGTTTCAACTTTATGCTGAATTGAGATGAGGGATCGATCTGTTTCAACTTTAGAAAATAAAATGTCAATTGTATCATAGTAAGTGCAGTCAATGTTTGATGCTAGTATAGCTTTCCGGCATAAACAAAGGCTCTAATGTACTTTTATACAGTATCATATGTTTCCTTCCTTTAAAAGTTGTTTCTAATTGGAGCACCGTGTGTTTTATGTAAGAGTGAGTACAGATTCCTGCTACTTTATGTATAAAGATTCCAATAAAATTTCAAGTATTAAAATAATATACGGCCGAATCCTTCTCAAATCAGGTGGCTCGCGTATGCCTATGTCACCGATCATTTTGGAATGAAACTATTCATGTTCTTTTCCAAAAATTATTTGACCCGTATATTTTTATTTTTTTGTTGCAACAAAATTTCACGTGTTCAGCAATGCCGCAAAATTCCGAGAAAATTCTTACTTAGAAAAAAAATTTTTCAATGTAATTTTCAAACGGCTACTGTTTCACTAGTTTTTTATGCTTTTAATCGTGTAACACATAATTTTACTCAGTGTTAAGCCCTCTTTCACGTTCTCTATGTTATTTTCAAAAAAAAAATAAAAAATGCACGAGTTATGCACTTTTTACTGAAAAATGCACGTTTTAGAAAAATGCATTTTTCTCGAAAACCCCAATTTTTTTTTGCACAATTTTCTTATGTCGTGATAGCGGACCTAAATACCTATCTAGATGTATTTGTGAGATCCAGAACATCTACATATCTGTGTCAACATTGTTACAATCGTGCTTTAAAACTGATGAGTAGCACTGACAATGAATTTATAACGGATAATGAAGTTACCGACAACGTAGTTGATAGAGATGAAGATTTTTTTACCAAGTACTCCAGAACGCATCGAAGAATTTAATAATGAAATAAGTACATCTTTCTTAGGTTCTGTATCGCCTCATAAGAGAAAAAATCTTATACGTGAAAAATCACTTGAAAATTACGTAAAAAAGAAGAAAAAAAAATATACTTTCAACATTGTCTAATAACCTTGATGTGAAGTTGCACAATGTTTATGACGTTTCTATAAAAGCAAACGAATCAACTGTATGCCATTGTACAGAATGGATACAAAATCTTGGCTTAGCCTTGCAAAAGTGTTCTACGGTATCAGAAAAAATAAAAATTCTGACTTTGCTACCCTCATCCTTAACGAAAAATGAAATTTCATCCTTATTTCCAGACATAACAATGTACATGATAGAAAGAGCGAAAAATCTTGCACAAGAAAAGGGAGTTTATTCCGAACCAGAAGCATACACAGGCCATCCAATTGATGAAAGGACCGAAAAAATTGTTATGGAATATTATATAAATAACGATTTTAATTGTTCAAGACAGAGTCCCAATAAGAGTGACGTTATTATCGTTAAAATAAATGATAAGAAAGAGAAAAAAGTTAAACGTTTCCTTACTCGTCTGAAAGCAACGTATAAAGCATTTAAAAATGATTATCCTGAATTGAGAATTGGTAAATCGAAGTTTTATAGTATGCGACCAAAATATGTCTTACTTTCCCCCATCAAAGAAGTTTGTCTCTGTATCTATTGCGCAAATTATGATTTATTTCTTACGAGCTTAATTAATTTCAGAGGGAGTAACGTTACCGAGTTGGATGAAATTCGGTCACAAATAATAAACGCAACAATGTGTTCTGAGCCATCTGATTTATGCTATTTACAAGAATGTAAAATTTGTCCAGGCAGTAACAGAATTACTATTCATGTTTTAAAACTCCAAGATATAGAAGGCACAGCAGAAATTACATATGCTTTGTGGGACAATGGAAACTTGATTAAAAAAACACTGTCAATTTCTGCTTTTAAAGATGAACTTTCGGTTTGGACCATGAAGGTTAGTACTCACATGTATGTAAAAAATATACAACACAAAGCTATAAAAGCAGAAAGAGAAAATGCTAAAAAAGACCCACATCATTTAGTTCTTCAAATAGACTTCGCTGAAAACTGGGTAGTGATTCATAATAAAGCTGTTCAAGGAAATCATTGGGTTAATGAACAAATTTCTATTTTCACAGCAGTGTCTTATCAAGGGGATTCGACACAAAGTTTCGCAGTCATAAGTGATGACCGAAAACATGATTCAGCTAGCGCCCTATTCGGATGATTGTATCAGCAATTGGCAGTCCAACATACAGTATCGATAAAAGTCTGTCTATCCACTTTAATAAACACTTCCCCGTCCAAAATCCTCCATAAAAAATAGCACTGAATTAAAAGAAATAGTCGATAAAATAATAGTTCCCGATGGCTTTGTGTTAGTTTCTTTCGACGTAGTCTCTTTTGTTTACCAACATTCCTACCGACCTAATCCTACATGCAATTGATGGAAATACTTAAATAACAAAATTAATCTCTCCAAAATTGAATTCTTAGATGGTATCAAATTACTCTTAGATTCAACTTTCCTCCAATTTAATAAAAAATACTACAAACAGATTATGGGTGCACCCATGGGCTTTTGTACCAGTCCTTGGTTTGCTGACATAGCTTTAGAATTATTAGAAACCTCATGCCTTAAAAATTACAGTAAAGATGTTTTGTTATTTAAAAGATACGTAGATGACTGTTTATTAATAGTTAAGAAAGACAAAATAGAAGAAATATAATCCTCCTTTAACAATTACAATAATAATTCCATAGAATTTCTTTGTCACTCATTATTAAATAGTTTTGAAATGGTTTGATGTTAATGAGTACATTGAGTTACTATTTGTGCAACGTTTCGATAACTGTTTTGTTATCCTTATCAAGCACTAGAATTTATTAAAATATGGAGATAAATACAAGTCAATAATTAAAATACATACAAATAAACAATTTGCTCGTTATTCTTATCTAAAATTACAATCATTATAATGTTAAGACATCGTCAAATTAATAAAATTGCGTTTTTGTTTATCTAAAAATATAGAAACAATAGTGAAAAATCAGACGGAAACCTTGCACAAAGGTGATAAGTCAAATTGATTACAACTGTTACCTTGCTTTCTTGGTAAAAACAAAATAAACATCGTCAATTGTATTAAAAGCTATGCACACTTTTTAACTCACATTAAGATAGGACAGTAACTGAATAAATTAACATATAATAAACCAAACAATAATAAATTAACACAAAGGAAAGCAAAGGCAGTCAGACTACGTTAAGAATATGTAAACCGAACTAATAAATTTGAATATAGTCAAGTGATCAATACCAACGTCAATTAACTACGTATATGACATAGTAATTGACACAGTATATCAATGACAACATTAAAATCTAATTAATTTATAATTCTTATCTAAACAGGTAGATAAGGTCAGTTTAGTTAAAACTTTATTGTTAGTGTCCTAAAAATCAGTTTGTCAAAAACAAAAAGTAAAACCTTAAATTGTACCAATAAAAATAACAGTTATATTCAATTTATTTGATTCTTTTCAATTTGTTCAATAATTGGGAATAATGGTCGCTTAATTTCTGAGTGTCTTCTTTTATATTTATAGGATTGTCTTGTAATTTGATGTTAATCATTTCAGAAATTAATCTTTTTTTCCAACAACTTTCGGTATCAAGTATCTTAGCATTATCAAAGTTAAACTTATGTTTATAATTGTTGATGTGACTATTAATTACAAATTTTTTGTCATCATCTTCTTTAGCATTCGCAATGTGTTCTTTTAATCTAGTATTTAACATGCGTTTACTCTTTCCTACGTAACTAGCATTACAATCATTACATTCGATTTTGTAAACAATATTCGTTTTCTCGTCTTTCTCCTGTGTATCTTTCTTTCTTTTTATATCTTTGCTGAGATTATTATTTATTGTTGGAACAGTTTTTATACCAAATTTCCTTAAATTATTGGAGACTTCTTCAAAGGTGTCTGGTATGTAAGGTAAACTTAGAATAACTTTTGTGTGATCCCTATTATTGTTATTGTTATTAGAATTGTCATATTTAATTTTATTGACTCTATTTTTCACATGATATTCAATAAAGTTAGCAGGGTAGTTATTATTATTTAGATATTCTTTTACCAGACAGATGTTTTTTTCCCAAAATTTTTTATGTGATAATAATAGTGCTCTGTCAACTAAATTGTAGACCATTGCCCTCTTTTGAGACATAGGATGGTGTGATTTGAAGTTTAAAAATCTACCTGAGAAGGTAGGTTTTTTATACCAATCTGTAATAATTTTGTTGTTTTCTTTTATGAGATTCACTTCTAAGAAGCTGATTGTGTTGTTCTGTTCAATTTCGTGTGTGAATTTCAATTTTTCATGGTAACTATTGAAGATTTCCAATATATGTGAAATTTTCTCTTTGGGTAAACAAACAATAATGTCATCTACATATCTATAATAAAAAATTGGAACAAAATCAAGTTTTTTTAAACATTGTTCTTCTAAACAACCATCACTATGTCTGCAAAGGTAGGGCTAATGGGACTACCCATTGGAGACCGGAATATTTGTCTATAATAATTTCCATTAAATTGAAAAAATGTATTGTTCATTAGGAATCTAGAAGTCTCAATTATTTCGTTCAATGGTATGTTAATATGTCTCATGTACTTGTATCGTTTTTCTAGGCCTTTAATAACCAATTCCTGGGGTACATTAGTAAAAAGTGATGTCACATCTAAAGAAATAATAGTATGATCATTAGGAATGATAATATCTTTCGTTTTTTCGATTAAATCAAAACTATTTTTCAGGTATGAATTCGGTTTAGGCATACTATTACGTATTAAAGAGTCTAATGTTTTCGACATTTTATAGGTGGGACTTCCAATACATGACACAATAGGCCTTAAGGGACTCTCCTTTTTATGTATTTTTGGGAGTCCGTAAATCTTAGATAGAATTGTATTAGTTTGTGTTAATTCATTCTTATGGTATTTTTTGTTAAAGTAATTATTATGATTCCAACGATTCATTACTTTTTGAACAATTTTTTGTAGTTTGCTTAAAGGATTACATTTAACTTGCGTATAAGTACTTTTATCTAATAATAACACCTCCATTTTTCGGTTATATTGTTCATTGTCAATGGCAACAGTTACATTACCTTTATCGGCCATTGTGAAAAAAACATCATTAGTCTTTAAAAAAGTCTTGGTTTTCTTCAACCTTTGTGCAAAAATTCTATCTTCATAAGTAATATGCTTTTTGACAAAAAAACCATGAAGAAAACCGAGTCTTTTTTAAAGACTAATGATGTTTTTTTCACAATGGCCGATAAAGGTAATGTAACTGTTGCCATTGACAATGAACAATATAACCGAAAAATGGAGGTGTTATTATTAGATAAAAGTACTTATACGCAAGTTAAATGTAATCCTTTAAGCAAACTACAAAAAATTGTTCAAAAAGTAATGAATCGTTGGAATCATAATAATTACTTTAACAAAAAATACCATAAGAATGAATTAACACAAACTAATACAATTCTATCTAAGATTTACGGACTCCCAAAAATACATAAAAAGGAGAGTCCCTTAAGACCTATTGTGTCATGTATTGGAAGTCCCACCTATAAAATGGCGAAAACATTAGACTCTTTAATACGTAATAGTATGCCTAAACCGAATTCATACCTGAAAAATAGTTTTGATTTAATCGAAAAAACGAAAGATATTATCATTCCTAATGATCATACTATTATTTCTTTAGATGTGACATCACTTTTTACTAATGTACCCCATGAATTGGTTATTAAAGGCCTAGAAAAACGATACAAGTACATGACACATCTTAACATACCATTGAACGAAATAATTGAGACTTATAGATTCCTAATGGACAATACATTTTTTCAATTTAATGGAAATTATTATAGACAAATATTCGGGTCTCCAATGGGTAGTCCCATTAGCCCTACCTTTGCAGACATAGTGATGGTTGATTTAGAAGAACAATGTTTAAAAAAACTTGATTTTGTTCCAATTTTTTATTATAGATATGTAGATGACATTATTGTTTGTTTACCCAAAGAGAAAATTTCACATATATTGGAAATCTTCAATAGTTACCATGAAAAATTGAAATTCACACACGAAATTGAACAGAACAACACAATCAGCTTCTTAGAAGTGAATCTCATAAAAGAAAACAACAAAATTATTACAGATTGGTATAAAAAACCTACCTTCTCAGGTAGATTTTTAAACTTCAAATCACACCATCCTATGTCTCAAAAGAGGGCAATGATCTACAATTTAGTTGACAGAGCACTATTATTATCACATAAAAAATTTTGGAAAAAAAACATCTGTCTGGTAAAAGAATATCTAAATAATAATAACTACCCTGCTAACTTTATTGAATATCATGTGAAAAATAGAGTCAATAAAATTAAATATGACAATTCTAATAACAATAACAATAATAGGGATCACACAAAAGTTATTCTAAGTTTACCTTACATACCAGACACCTTTGAAGAAGTCTCCAATAATTTAAGGAAATTTGGTATAAAAACTGTTCCAACGATAAATAATAATCTCAGCAAAGATATAAAAAGAAAGAAAGATACACAGGAGAAAGACGAGAAAACGAATATTGTTTACAAAATCGAATGTAATGATTGTAATGCTAGTTACGTAGGAGAGAGTAAACGCATGTTAAATACTAGATTAAAAGAACACATTGCGAATACTAAAAAAGATGATGACAAAAAATTTGTAATTAATAGTCACATCAACAATTATAAATATAAGTTTAACTTTGATAATGCTAAGATACTTGATACCGAAAGTTGTTGGAAAAAAAGATTAATTTCTGAAATGATTAACATCAAATTACAAGACAATCCTATAAATATAAAAGAAGACACTCAGAAATTAAGCAACCATTATTCCCAATTATTGAACAAATTGAAAAGAATCAAATAAATTGAATATAACTGTTATTTTTATTGGTACAATTTAAGGTTTTACTTTTTGTTTTTGACAAACTGATTTTTAGGACACTAACAATAAAGTTTTAACTAAACTGACCTTATCTACCTGTTTAGATAAGAATTATAAATTAATTAGATTTTAATGTTTTCATTGATATACTGTGTCAATTACTATGTCATATACGTAGTTAATTGACGTTGGTATTGATCACTTGACTATATTCAAATTTATTAGTTCTGTTTACATATTCTTAACGTAGTCTGACTGCCTTTGCTTTCCTTTGTGTTAATTTATTATTGTTTGGTTTATTACATGTTAATTTATTCAGTTACTGTCCTATCTTAATGAGAGTTAAAAAGTGTGCATAGCTTTTAATACAATTGACGATGTTTATTTTGTTTTTACCAAGAAAGCAAGGTAACAGTTGTAATCAATTTGACATTTCACCTTTGTGCAAGGTTTCCGTCTGATTTTTCACTATTGTTTCTATATTTTTAGATAAACAAAAACACAATTTTATTAATTTGACAATGTCTTAACATTATAATGATTGTAATTTTAGGTAAGAATGACGAGCAAATTGTTTATTTGTATGTATTTTAATTATTGACTTGTATTTATCTCCATATTTTAATAAATTCTAGTGCT
Organism: Torymus aiolomorphi; assembly: GCA_036365515.1. Lineage (NCBI taxonomy): Eukaryota > Metazoa > Arthropoda > Insecta > Hymenoptera > Torymidae > Torymus > Torymus aiolomorphi. The sequence goes on along the minus strand of CM070873.1, from coordinate 606,873 downwards.
TGATAAGGATAACAAAACAGTTATCGAAATGTTGCACAAATAGTAACTCAATGTACTCATTAACATCGAACCTTTCCAAAACAATTACAATAATAACTTACAATTCACAATAGAACAAGAAACCAATAATAGTATAAATTTCTTAGACATGCAACTCATAAGAACAAACAATAAAATTATTACAAATTGGTATAGAAAAAGTACAGCTTCAGGGCGTTACATAAACTATCTATCTCACCACCCAGAAACACAAAAAATAGCCATAATATACAGCTTAGTAGATAAAGCTATAAAACTTTCACACTGGCAGTTCCACAAAGAAAACTTAAAAATTGTAAAGCATTATCTTTCCTGTAATAATTACCCGCCTAACATCATTAATAAATACATCTACAAACGTCTCAAAGTCATTGCCAGTAATACACTAAATAATGAAAAAACTCCCCGTTCTGTACTTCTAAAAAATAAAATAGTCCTTCCCTTTATCAAACATCTCTCTCCAAAAATCAATCACATACTACATAAACATAATACGATTCCCATATTTCAATCCGTAAACAAATTCAATAACTTAATAACTTTAGGTAAAGACCGTCCAGACAAGATGCACATGAGCGGCATTGTTTATCAGATCAAATGCCATGATTGCACTTCCACATACATAGGCATGAGCAAACGTAAACTAAAGACTCGGACTACCGAGCACATTAGAGCTGTTAAACAATGTTCAGAAAATTCTGCTCTAGCGACACATATAGAAAAAACAGGACACAAAATCGACTTTGAGAAAGTTAACATTTTAGACACAGAAAAGAATTTTTATAAACGCTCGTTTTCAGAAATGTTAAATATTTACTTCTATAACAATACCCTTAATTGCATTCAAGATTTAAATTTCTTCAAAAATTCATACAAAAAAACAATAGATTTTATAAAACAATTTTGTACAGGATAACTAGATGCTTCTAATTTTCCAAATTATTTATTAATTCCACTTTCTATTTGATGAGATTCGCTTCCACACTTTCCTCAAACTCTACCCATCTCTCCCGTTCCTAACAGGCTATCATACCTTCGATGAAGTCGTACCTCCCACCTCTCTCCTCTCTCCCCCTTCCTTTATCAAAGTCAATAGCTCCATAATTTCGTCAGACTTTTGCGATTTTCACCCAGTATTGTTCCGCACGCCAATAAACTACAACAGGAGTTGCGGAGCAATAATGAGTGGAAGGGACAGAATCTGGCGTAAGTTTAAAATTTGCACATTAAATAATCTCTCCTATATTTTCATATTATTGTTAACTAAATTCAGCACCCGTACATTTTTTTCACAGATTGTCCTTATCCATCCTTTTGCAATTTTCTGTATATACTTAAACCAAAACTTCTTGAAGAACTTTAAAGTGATGTAACTGACACGAAATGGTATTCTATTATTTATATTTTTAAAAAATTCTCATGTATAAAAACTTACTATCTGTAAAATTTCATTGTAGCCCTGAAGAGGGGAGTAATACGAAACTCCCGAAATGTCGGCAAAATTAAACGTTAAAAAAACTAATTTGGTTCGTAAGCGTCCGAGCATTTACTTCCAAATACAAATTCCACGAACGAATATTTTTATATAAAAAATAAATACATACTTATGTGTACCTGTATATTACATACGCACAAAGTAAATACCTTTATATTGACTCTAATATCTTTGACTATATATAAGCGTTAAGCGTGAAAAATTTGTTTCTGTGTTATATCATTAGTGATCGCTATCCCAGTGCAAATGTTCTGAATCTCACAAATACATCTAGATAGGTATTTAGGTCCTCTATCACTACATACGAAAATTGTGCAAAAAAGATTGGGGTTTTCGAGAAAAATGCATTTTTCTAAAAAGTGCATTTTTCAGTAAAAAGTGCATAACTTGTGCATTTTTTTTGTTTTTTTTTTTTTTAAATAACATAGAGAACGTGAAAAAGAGCTCAAAACTGAGTAAAATTATCTGTTACACGTCTAAAAGCACAAAAAACTGGTGAAACAGTAGCCGTTTGAAAATTACATTGAAAAATTTTTTTTCTAAGTAAGAATTTTCTCGGAATTTTTCGGTATCGCTGAACGCATGAAATTTTGACAAAACAAAAAAATAAAAAAATACGTGTCAAATAATTTTTGGAGAAGAACATGAATAGTTTCATTCCAAAATGATTGGTGACATAGGCATACGCGGACCACCTGATTTGAGATGGATTCGGCCATACATGGTTTTTATACATACATTATTATCACAGTTGTCTGTTTGTATGTGTGCACACCAGTAATACCTAGCATATCAAATACATTTAAAATAAAATAAAAATACTTTAAAGGAAAATCAAAGCTTGATGCTCAAAGTTGGCCAGGGGGTTCTTATGCCAACTACAATATCCATAATAACAGGTGGTGCAAAGTTTTTTTTACAAAATACTCGTTCCAATCCATTTACTATTGTATTTTGTCAAATTCGAAAAGTTCTTAACGCAGGTATCTAGTTGGAGTAGGTCCTAGCTGCAAATTCTTTACAAGCAGGCATTACGCTGCTTGTTTTGAATGCTGCTTTTAGAACAGCCCAGTTTTGTTTCAGAATTGGAATGCAAACTCATAAGATTACCTTTTACAGCATCTAAATAAAATTGGTAACCAATTATTAATAAACATATTAACAACGAGAAAAAATATTCATTACCCCTGGTGGGTAAATGAGAATAAAACCATAAACATCATAAGAAAAATGCATAAGCCATTTCTTCACCAGTGAGACTACTGTTATTAGCATTCCATTCGCCAACATCACTCATTTCTTTCTATGAAAGCTGGAGTTGGTTACTAAGTAAATTAGGAGTTTTGTTATTTTCGTATGCAAATATTTTTTTTAATATGTATGATTAAGCTGTTGTCTGTAGCTGTCGGTTTCTCTTGTCACAAGTGCATCTTTTTCTGTAGCCTATTTATAAATGTAGATAGTCTATCTTACAAGTTATATGTACATCTCTTCTATACATAATAAAAAGCATATAGGAAATTTCTTTTTTATTAAAGCTGGAACGTTTACTTGAATTGTACTGCGTAATATATTCACCAAAGACAGTGAGAATCTGAAAATGAAAGAGAAAAATCACACAAAGTATCTATTTTTATTTTCTTAAATTTCATATATATGTACTGTAATATTTACAGACCACAACATTAACATTTTGACGTCTCCCACCCTGGGAAAATCATACATGAGAATAGCTGACAACTTTAATTTGTTGAAATTTTCACAATAACTCATCCTTTTCGCTTTTTTCATTTGACATAATCTTTTATGAGATATAAGTTAGATATAAGTTCTTGAAATTATTATTGATTGAAACTACGTAAATTAATAACTCATCATTACCCACACATAATCTTGAAAAAAAAACACAACCAGTTTATGAACTGAGAATCACTGAGAATCAAAGCTTTCTTGATATTCTCGTACAGATAAAACTTTTGACGTCTCCCACCCTGGGAAATCAAACATGAGAATAACTGACCACTTATATTTGTTGCAATTTTCACAATAACACATCCTTTTTACTTTTTTCATTTGACATAATCTTTTATGAGATATAAGTTAGATATAAGTTCTTGAAATTATTATTGATTGAAACTACGTAAATTAATAACTCATCATTACCCACACATAATCTTGTAAAAAAACACAACCAGTTTATGAACTGAGAATCACTGAGAATCAAAGCTTTCTTGATATTCTTGTATAGATTAAACTTTTGACGTCTTCCACCCTGGGAAAATCAGACATGAGAATAACTGACCAGTTTTATTTGTTGAAATTTTCACAACACATCCTTTTCGCTTTTCTCATTTGACATAATCTTTTAATTGGTGCTTGAGTAAATATGAGGCGTTTCATGTCAACTGCCCCAGCGCGGCGCGCGAGCGCCAAATCGTGCTGTTTCCAGCTCATGTTTAAGATACTGAAATGTACTTGAACAAATTTTATGATAAGCATATCCAATGTATTTTTTCCTCAGCTTTCCAATGGTGTAGGCAGTTTTCCCGAAATTTTCCATTTTTACCTTCAAAAAGTACAAAACGTGTTATATCTCGAAAACGATATTTTTAATATTTTTTTTACCCTCTAGATCGAAAACTGAGCATTTTTTACGTAGGAAAGGATATTTTCCAATGAGTGCCCAAGATGTTTTCTGCGAAATATAGAACGCGAAAGAGTAGACGCACCGCCTTTCCTGCGCGCGGTACTACGCGGTACAGCGCGCGGACTGCGCCCGCCTCGTTGCCTATATAATAACCTTTTATAATCTTGAATTCTTTACGTATTATTCTGAATTCTTAATAATGCATGGAGTAATATTTTATTAATTATTTTATAAAATAATAAAATTTCAAAATTAACAGCAATATAGTAACTCTTGTACTAACGTTTCTTTTTCAGTGTAGATAATATTTTTTTATTTGTTTTTACGTGTTATATCTCGAAAAGTATATTTTTAATATTTTTTTCACCCTTTAGATCGAAAGCTGTGTATTTTTTACGTAGGAAATGATATTTTCCAAAAAGTGTCCAAGATGTTTTCTGCTAGAAATAGAACGCGAAAGAGTAGACGCACCGCGCTGGAAAGACGGTTCCTACGCGCGGTACAGCACGGCACGGAATCATTCATTTTTCATTCGATAGGTGGCGTCCACGCTTTTCAAACTGTATGTAAATCATCACGTCGAAAGTATATAATTACCATAACTTTTTATCTTTTTCCTCTTCGAATTTTTTTGAATTTCTTGTAAATAGCAGTTAAACAATTTGATTTCCTTTCGACTTTTGTGCATTTGATTATTAAATCATTGGTGACTCTTGATTTCAATATTTTTGCTTTCTCAAAGAGAAAGTTTTCCATTTTTGTTTATTATAACAATTAAAATGGATTCATCTTGGATCTTGAAATGTATAAATCCTTTAAATAAAATTGATCACCCTACAACTAAAAATTTGTCTGACTTTCGAACACTTTTCAGAAGCGAATATCCTTTAGTACCTCAAAATGCTAAAATATGTTCAACCTGTCGACGCCAAATTTATAAACAGAAATCAAGTTTATCTCCATCTGATGCTAAAAAAGCTAAAACAGAGTGTGATGATGAATATCACAAAGCTGGTATTGCAGTTCTCGAACAACTAAAGAAAAAAATTTGTGAGTCAACAAATAAGCAAGAGAGAATTCAGCTATTAACTCTCGCGCCAAAGTTTTGGTCTCGTAGGGACTTGATGCGAGAATTCGATTGCAGTGAACGGGAAGTTCGCGAAGCGAAAGATTTGGTAGCGAAGAGCGGAGTATTTTCAATACCTGCAAAGAAACGTGGCAAACTACTTCAAGATGATACTGTAAATTCTGTAAAAAGTTTTTATGAGACAGATGATATAAGCCGAATCATGCCAGGTTTAAAAGATTATGTATCTATTAAACAGAGCAATGGCGAAAGAGAACATGTTCAAAAAAAATTACTGCTTGGTAATTTAAATGAGCTGTATAATTTATACAAAAAAAAAATGAATGCGTTAATATTGGTTTTACTAAATTTACAGAATTGAGGTCACCACATTGTGTTTTAGCTGGGAGTAGCGGTACACACAATGTATGCGTGTGTGTGCATCACGAAAATGTGAAGCTCATGCTAAGTGCTATGGACATAGAAAATTTAACTAAAGACACTCAATTGCCTCTTAAAAACTACCACGATTGCATCCAAGCAATTGTGTGTAATGATGTACACGATAGATGCTATTTGGGTGACTGTTTGGATTGCCCCAATATGTCTATATTACGAAAACATTTGCTTGAATGTTTTGATGAAAATGATATTTTTCAAATCGAGTATCAATCATGGTTATTGAAATAGCTTTCAAAACTGTAAATGTGCACGAACTTATGGACAAACTGGGGGAAAAATTAATAAAATTAAAAACTCCCGATTTTTTCGCTAAGAAACAATCACTTTTTATAAATAACTTAAAAGCAATCTTCAAGAAGAAGAATTTCTCGTGTGTTGCGATTTCGCAGAAAATTATGCTTTCGTTATACAAAATTATACACAGTCCTTCCACTGGAATAATAACCAGGCAACAGTTTTTACAATTGTAGTGTACTATAAACAAAATAATGAACTCAAATATGTAAGCATTGCTGTAATTTCCGACAATTTAAATCATGATACCATAGCCGTTTATGAATATCAAAAAATTGTAATATTTTACCTTAAAACTCATTTTGCAGTGAAGAAAGTTTATTATTTGACTGATGGAGCAGGTCTGCATTTTAAGAATAAATCAATTTTTCAAAATCTTCTTTTTCACGAGAAAGATTTTGGAGTTACTGCTGAGTGGCATTTTTATCCCACAGCACAGGGCAAAGGTGCGTGCGATGGCATAGGCGCGAACCTAAAATGAGGTGCAAAACGAGCTAGTCTACAAGTTTCTTCTAGTAATCATATTTTAACGCCAAAAGAGCTGTACAACTGGGCTATAGATTACTGCAAACAAACCAAAGTTTTTTTATAGTAGTAAAGCATCGTATGAAGAAACGGTTTTGAAACTAAAACCAAGACTGGACAAAGCTAAATCTATACCAGGCACGTTACAATACCATGCTATTATTCCGATAGATGAAAGTACATTGAAGCTCAAAAAAACCTCTCTGAGTTCAGAGTATAAAATTTTCCCGAAAAAAACTGCAAAAAAAAAAAAATATTATCTACACTGAAAAAGAAACGTTAGTACAAGAGTTACTATATTGCTGTTAATTTTGAAATTTTATTATTTTATAAAATAATTAATAA